>JAPYZR010002454.1:0-42208 GCA_030522945.1 Trichopria nigra
AAAAAAAAAAACAGAAAAAAAAAAACAAAAAATTGACAATCACTATAGGTAAACAATGATATTTAAAAATTATTATTCTTATTAACAAACTTTTGTGCTTCAGATCATGAGGGCTGAAAACGGTAGACGATATATTTTAACGGCAATTATAGCATTATTATTTGCCACAGAAATATTTCAAGAACATGAGGTCATTGGACTCATTTCATGTCATTGAACATCACTATGCAATATTATAAATAATAAAAAGCCATACCCCGATATACATAACAATTCAGGAAATTTTGTCACATCAACTACTGCTGTAGGTTTGATTTATTGCAAAGAACATCAATAATTACTGAACAATGTATGAAAGTATTGTTTAATATGTCCATTGAAATTTAATATAACTTACGTTATTTACGTCCGTATTATTTAAAGGACTAAATCGGACTAATGTGACTTCTTCGGATCGATTTAAGTCTTTAATATACGATTAAAAAAATATAAAAGTCTAATGTGCCCGTAAATAAATAAATAAATTATTTGATTTACGTTATGACTGTGCAACTCACTTTTTTCTTTCGCCTTCGTGTTCGACTTTTGTAGCCAGACCAAAGTCGCCAATTTTTACGTGAAGATCGTCGTTAAGAAATAAATTGCCAAGTTTCAAATCCCTGTGAATAATTTTGTGTTGATGTAAGTAAGAAACGCCATCCAAGATTTGTTTCATGTAATATCTTGTTTCGAATTCAGTTAATGCTTTTCTTCGTTTATGAAGCTCCATCATGGACTATAATCAAATTAGAATTTACATAGAAATATATAAATATTCAAGAAGTATTATATTTTACAAAAAGTTCCATTTAACTACATATTGCAAAGGTTGTATTACAGTAGATGTAGCGAGCACGCAGTATAACGCGGACACGCACCATACACATTATAATGTAATATTTATGTACAGGAGGTCCAAGATTACCTCGGTAAAGAAATACATTTTCATGTCAAGGAAACTGCATTCTGCATTCTGTATTCTTATAAAACTTATATCATTTTTATTTATATTTTATAATAATTTTAAAATATTTATCTTAAATTAATAGTCGAATATTGTGATAACCATCAATATACATTTTTCTTTTTTTTTTTTGTATTAATAGTTTGAAAATAGTTTTTTAACTAACCCATAACAAACTAAAAAAAAAATCTTATAAAATTTTGAGTATGAAAAGGCGTCATGAAAAATATCAAGATCCTATTAAATACATAACAGAATTGAGAAAATACAAGTAAAGAAATCATCATTAAAGGGAGGAGGAGACTCATAAAATATGATTTATTTATTTTTTTTTTTTTTAATTAAAAAAATATATTTACTGTCTGGAAAGCATATTTCCGACGTATTAATGCCAAAACACAACGCTTAAAGTCCCTGAAAAGTCATGAAAGTGACAAACTCCGGACGTACCGCGAGCTGTTAAATAAGCGCCCTACGTGAACTATGCAGCTTTTGATTTCTTGGCCGAATAAGTCTGCTGGTTAGCTCTTTCAACAGCAGATGGTGTTTTCACCTATATCACAGATAATTTACCGGCAGTTTATTTATCAGTGTTGCCAGATCTCCGCATTTTCTGAAGAGATCCAAAGTATGTATGTATCTCGGACACACAATTTTTATTCAACAAAAACTTGAATCGCGTTTTTCTTAAATCGGATTTTTTCGCGCGCGCCGGTCAATGTAACTCAAAAACTAATCAACCGATAGACTTGGAATTTCTCCCAGATATTTGTCAAATTATTCGCATTTGCATGTAAAATAAATATTGTCCTTTGTCATTTGTTTATACAAAAAAAAAAAAAAAAAAAAAAAAAAAAAAAAAAAAAAAAAAAAAAAAAAAAAAAAAAAAAAAAAAAATAAAAAAAAAAAAACGTCTATTTCGAAAATAAATATATTTTGCTATATTTAGGTTGGTGCGCACAACAGGATCACAATTTAACGAAAAAACTTTGGATCGTTGATTTCAGTTCAATACAAGGACCTGAGAACATCTTTGTGCAAAATCTAGGCGCTAACTTTGAGGAGCTGCAGCCCCGCCATTTTGTATAGAACAATTCTTTTGCCCATTTGATCGTCAACATTACGATATATTTTATAACAATTCAATAAATTCTCTCAGTTGTGTCAAAGTTGTCAAAAACTATACGTTGTTCATGAGCGGCCCCTCTTCCCCACCCCCACCCTCCCCCCACACATATACATAATCTCCTTGTAATTTATAAATCATATATTGTTTTAGAAAGTTTTGTTTAAATATTTCTTAATATTTAATTTTTGTAATGGAGGTGATGAATTTTTTATGCAAACTAGAATTTATTATAAGTAATTATTATTTTAAAAATGAAACTTGCAGGACATAATATATAAATGGAACTCTTTTTTGTCAGATGGCTTTTACAAAGACTTTTGTGTAAAAATAATATGTGTAAAAATAAAAGTCTGTATAAAAGTATTTAATTCCTCAATCTCATCTCACTCACTGACATTTCAATGTTTATTGGAGGAATGTGTTTTGCAATAAGCGTAACTTTTATTTATAAATAAATTATTCAATTCCTACAGAATAAAAATTCTATACGCATAATTTTTCAAAGGATTAGCCTCCATATGGATTTCAAACAGTTATAAGAAAGCAAAAATGTATAATCCATCATTGTTTAATGATGCCCTCAAATCATGAAGACCAAAATTTGAAAGTCATCTCTTTGAATGCCAATCATATACAAGTTAATCCTATTAATTAACTTTAGACTTTTAATAAATAATAAAAATCTTACGAATAATAAATACAAAGATGTCGTTTATTTATGTTAATGAATCAATAAATTTAATTTAATCAGTAAGTAGATGATAGAATCATCAGTAGAATCATAATGTCTATCACATTAATTTAATATTTACTTATGAATAATATTTATAAAAATTCAAAAACAATACTAGGCCACAAGTTGAGATACTATAATACTCTAAGACATACTAGAAGTCACTCCAAAAATTATAATTTTAAACAATAAAGTTCTTTACTGAAATTTAATGTGATGCATGTTATCTGATTGCTGACCAATTAAAGGCTGTCTATCAGCTATTATTTTTTCTATTTTAAAAAGGTATAATGCAAATATATATATTTTTCCCCTTAAATATTGGAATTTTTACATATTTTGATGTGTTGGTATCGAAAATGATCATTTAAAAACTTTCACATTTTCCCGTACGACGAATAATTTTCATGACATTAGCTCCGAAACTCTTGCTATACCTTCAAAATAATGGTGACACATCTGTATTTATTTATAAATGCAAGTATTTAATAACACTAAAGTTCAGGTAGTTCTGATACTACCTTTATAAACTTCGGTCTAGTTGCAATTTAATTCTGTATAAATTCTTAAACGTGGATGTTATAAAATAAAAAGAGATAGTTAAGAAGTAGAAAAAGCTTATAGACTGACAGCACACTAGCAGGTCTGCTTTTTTCTAGCGATACTTATGAAAATTGCTGGAGGAGACATATTTCCAGTAAATACATCAGAGAACAGTTTGGAATATGCAAACACATCTGCTATTTTGTTTTCTGAGTAATTATTTGAGATATACAATTAATTTACTTGTCTTTGGTACCTTTCCTTGGCCATTTTGGATAAATTTACTTTAAATTTTGTCATGCTCATTATACCAAATGTTTATGCAGATTTCTTACTCAAAACAATAAAATCAATGGACAATTAAGAAAAAAATCTCGTTGATTTTATTATCAGGTTACATTAAATTGAAGGATATAAATAGAACAATCAGATACAAATTTATTAGATGCTTCAGTCAGGTGTATTTAACATTCAATTAATACGAAATCCACTGTGCACTGCTTGCCTATGTATTATATTAATATAAGATTAATCAAATTTTGTCTTATTTGTTTAAAGATTTTTTTATATTTATGTTTATGTGCTTTAATATTGGTAAGATTTAATTTATTTACAAAATTTAATCATTTAGCTTTTTTCTTAAATAAACCTTGATGTATGTTACAAACCTCAGTTTCTTACACCCTAACCATGTTATGCAAGTCTGAATTTTTGTTCTCCACTAATTCTACAAACATTATTTATGCATTCGTTCAACAAAATGGGAACAGTATAAGAGAAATACAAATGGTAATGTGAGAAAAGTTTTGTTGAATAGGTATCATTTAAACTTATGTAAAAAAGTTACTCACTCTTTTTCGACATAGTTCCAAAATGATATAGACGTTATGTGGATCCTCGAAAAATCCATGAAAGCCAACAATATGACGATGATTTAAACTTTTGTGAATAAATATTTCTTGGATCATCTTTTCTCTTTGATTAGTTTTCACCAACATTGACTTTGGGATTATCTTTCCAGCAAATACACTATAAGTCCTCGAGTCTTGGATCTCGTAGCATTTTGCAAAACCACCCTGCCGAAAAGGAAAATTTGATAATCCGTATGAAACCATAAAACGATAAAAATAATTCATAATACACGATATGCCAGAGATGTCTGTTTGTTATTGTTTCAATTGCAGTCAGATAATTTTGTAAACAATGTACCAAGGCATGCATCATTCACAACACTTCCTAGAAAGACCATAGGCGTAATGAATTCATACAATTGCCAAGTATATGATGGTCTTTGAAGAAGCCTCAAAACCTCTCCAAAAACGAAAACATACCTTGCCGAAAAACCGACCCTTGATGTAATTCGTTCCTGTAGTTTTGTCGACGATGACATCAGGTATGATATTTTCTTTTTCATCGGCTCGCGACATGATGGCGATCAGTCTCGATAGATCGTGAGCGTCTGATTGATTTCAACAATTTTCACTGATCGCTCAGGGCTCAGGACTGGCGTTACGATAAACGGAAAACACGGCTCCTCAGCACAAGCAGTACACGAAAGCCATGCAAGCGCCTCTTTTTGAGAAGCATACAAGTAGACAACGGACCGAGATGTTCGAATTTAAACAGCCGGCCAATCAGAGCGCAAAGCCGCCGGTCACGTGACGTACCGAATGGAGCGAATATGTCAGATAAGGCGGCTGCAACATGATCGAGTCAAATCAGCATTACTACATGATTGTGCCTTTTCGCAAAAACCCCTCGTACAGGCAAATATATACAATTTTTGGAAGAATAAAATATTTGCAGGGACTACTGAATATAAATTGAATTTGTTTTATGTGAAGAACCAAAGCGTACATTTGTATATGGATCGTGCGCGTGCCGTCGACATTCTTTTCTTAATTAGCCATTTGATTTGGCGGCAAATTTGAATATCACGAGCTTTTGTAAAGTATAATATATAAGCTTCGTTTGTTTTGCAATATCTGGATTGTTCCGAGTCGCTCCTTTTTCAAAATAGATATGTATACAAATGAAATTGTCAACCTAACTTAATCTTTGATTTAGAGCGACTCCGAGTAGCAAACCATTATACAAAACGACCAATAATGCTATAATTTATGTATGCATGCCCTCTGTATGGTGCCTATACATATAATTCTTTTATATATATATATATATATGCCCTATATGGTGACATTGCTGACCAACGGTCCAACGCTGACCAACGCCGCCAACGCCTATGGATTATGTTTTATGTATATGTATTTGGACACGATTTCTTGGACCGTTTGGAGACCGCACCTGGAGTCCTGGGACATGTATATACATATACATACATATGTACCTAGGCGTTGTTGTCGGCGAATTCCCAAGCTTACAACCGCTATATTGGCCTATCGCCCAATCGCCTTTCTCCAAATGAAAGCTTTGTTTAGTTCGCACATCGGCCACCGGCTCATGTCAATTCCCAGTAGGTTAATCCGGTCCCCTCTGTAGCGCTGCCGTATGGTCGATGCTCGTTTTTCCGGCAACCGGCGTCCATTTTCTTCACCACTTATACGTACGACTTGCACGCCCGTAAGACTGAATTCTTGTGGCACGAGACCTGCTTAAAAAAGTTCTAAGGCTTTTTGAGTAATTTGTAAGTAAACGCATTTGTTCAAATTCTAGAAAATTCTACAGATTAACACGTGCGACTCCAAATTATATCGACAATTCAACTAAGCGAAAAAAGAGCACTCGATTTCACGGTGCGTCGATTGATCCGTTGGGCGTCAGTAAGGGGACAATCGATCGTCGTTGAATACGCGAAGAATATTTCAACCTGAGAAAGTTAACGACATTTTGAGATAAAGTGGTTTTTTTGTTTGTTCTTACAGAACAATAAATAGGAGATGGAAGGCGGTGCTCCTGCAGGTCGTGGAGGTTTCCGAGGACGCGGCGGTCCGGGCATGAACAGGGGACGCGGTGGCGGATTCGACAGAGGACGGTAAGTCATTTATATTTTACTTTTTGGATTGAATTTCTACTGTAGAATCGTAAATTGTGTATGAAACAAAATAACTGTCAAAATTATTTCATGACTACTCGAATGATGTTTAGATATAATTATTTAATATTTTCATTTTTGGTGTAAAGAAATATAACGGTCATGCTAACTGCAGAGTATAAATTACAGCATTCGCTAGATTTCCTGAACCACGAAAATATGAAATTTGGAAAATTTTAGTAAAAGCGTGTCTATGTCTTTGGATAGCAAAGAGGACAAAACGTGCATATAATCAAAATGACACTTATGTGCTGCAAATATCTTGTAATTTCTGCTTATTTTGACATGTTTTGTCATTTAGGAGTCTATTAGAAAACTAATTATGTAGAAATTATAGTATTTTATCACTAATAGTATTTTTTACTGATTCCACTTGTATGTACTAATTATATCATTCTTTCATGATTTCGTGTATTTTATTTTTTTTTTGCTTTCACTTGTATGACCAATGTTCGAACGCCTATTTACTATTTAAACAAGTAGATTTTAAAATGTTTGACATTAAAGCAAATAGGTGTTCAAACATTTAGTCACTCAAACATTCGTAGTACATCCTTTCTTCCTTTATTGCACAAGACAAAATAGAACAAAATGTTTGAGCTTTGTATCGAGAGACTGATTGTTTTTAGTTCCATTGAGTTGAATAATCCAGCTACTTGATTTTTTTCCATCAACATTAAATAAATAAATGTCTTGATTAAATTATTTATATAAAAAAAAAAGATGCAGAATAAGCTAGTAATTTATTTAACTACAGAATGCCGATGAACTTAGAAGTCTTGAGCATTTAGAGAAATATGACTAGGGAGATAAAGGACAAGAAACATAATGTACATTAATGTACATTACATAAGAACGTTTATCTTACTCTCATTGGGAAAGTATCTTGTTAAGAAAATGAAATTTTTCTTACTGAGAGCAACTAATGAAAAAGTTATAAGTAAAAATCGAAGATATTAAAATAAAGAAAATTTCTGGAGAATTTTGAGGTTTTCAAATTATTTATTCCAAATAAAACACATTGCTCAAGCACACAGAATTATTACATTAAATTGCGAGGTTCATTTTTATTAATAAAGAAAGCAAAGAAATAAGAAATGGATAAATTTTAAAAACGATAATTGAGTATGATTGCTTATGTAAAATATTAATTGAACTAATTTTTATTTGTATTATTTAGGGGTGGTCCTGGAGGTAGGGGAGGCCCACCAAGAGGAATGATGCGTGGACGAGGAGGTCCTGGTATGCATGGCGGTCCACCAGGAATGCGAGGTCGTGGTGGTCCACCAACAAGAGGACGTGGACATTTTCCTCCTGGGTATTTATATTTTTTTAGTATATACTCAGAAAAAATGTATCAATTATAATCATATTTTTATTTTGTTTTTTAATTTTATGAAATTTAAAAATAATTAGATCTGTAGTTATATAATATTATTACTATTACTTATAAATCTTGATTTTGTAGCGGCCCTGAATCAGGAATGAGTGCTGGAGGCCCTCCGGTACCATCAATGCCGGGTGGTAGGGGTCGCGGCAGAGGAGAATTCCGTGGAAGGGGTAGGGGAGATTTTGGACGAGGAGATGCACGTGGAGGTGGTTTCCGTGGACGTGGTGGCATGGATAGAGGAGGAAGGGGCAGGTGAGAAATCAATATTTGTTGATTTATTTATTTTATTTTGTATTTAAAATTGTAGTGAGCAATGGAAACTTATTTTTACTTAATGCATTTCAGATGTTAAACAAATTACACTTAATTCATAATTTTTGAAGAAATATTTTATGTAAATTTTTTTTATGACCTAGGGGAGGACAGAGAGGTGGACCTGGTGGTCGTGGCGGTTTCGACCGAGGAGGTAGAGGCGGAGGTCGCGGTGGGCCTATGAAACGAGGTGGTGGCCCACCAGGAGCTAGCGGTCCACCAAAAAGGCCACGATTTGATGTGCCGCCAACACAAGCAGCAAATGGTTATGCTGCCCAAGCCCCTAACCAAGCATATGGGGCTGGAAACGGCTATGCAGGTGCACAACAACCACCACCTGTAGTAGGTGGTTATGCAGGGTATGGGGCACAACAGGGCTATCCAGCATACCAAGGCTATGAAACTTATCAAGCCCCACCAGACTTTTCTCAAGCTGCTGTACGTTAAATTTCAGACCTTATTTCTAATGTTAAGAATTGTTTTTATTTCATGCCAGTTTGAATGAATGTTTCCAATGTAGCAATAAATTGATAATTAAGAAAATAAGCTTTAAAAAAGACAAAAAAAGTAAAAATATAATAAATGAAATGATATAATTTTCTAAATGAAAAAGTAATGAGATTAAGGAGGGTCTAAAGTAGAGCAGTTATTGATCTAGCCTTAAAAAAACAAAAGTGCAAGTTAACAATGGTTGAAGCGTTTTTTTTTTTTCTTCAAATTCAGACTTAACAATACGTTTCAATCATTTTCAATTTAGAGCTTGCACTAAATAGGACTGATTTCTTAGCTCATGCAACCATTAAGATGCTTCACAAAGTACAATGAATAAAGTATTATCAATTTAAGCACTACTAAACAAATGAACTAGGAAAAATTATGAAGAATATAATATAAAATTGCATTGTGATGAACATTTATTAAGCGTTATGGAAAAGATCTCATTGTTCAAAGTAAGAAGTAACAATCGTGTCTTTTTTTTTTAGGGTTATGCATCTGCTCCACCTGATGCTAGATATGGAGCAGCAGCCCCACCAGCCGCTGGTTATGGTGCAGATCCATATGGTTATAAAGCACCAGGTATGTACATTTGAAATTGGTTAAATATGACATAGTAATATGTATTGTAATTGTTATGCATATGAACAATGCACAACATTATAATTTCTTAATATCACATGACTATATTTATCGCTTAGTTTTCAAAATTTAATACAAAACATATGAGATTTATTTTATGTTTAATTGTAAAATGTTTCATTTTAGATTACACAGGTCAGGAAGTCTACGGGAAGCAGGATTATGGTAAGTTTGATTCTTACTACTAAGAAGTGTCTGTGAATTATCATATATCCTGTTTAAAGTAATTCTGCAGACGTGTATAATTGCAGAGTAATTATGTACTGAATTCAGCAGTGATTACTCAATTTACATGATGAAATAAGTGTTTTTCACATAAATGCAGAATTACAGAAAACAGTGGTAAAATAAGATAGAGTAGACATCTCTCAACAACAATGGTAAAACAAGAGAAACTTAGAAATGATGAAGCGAATTCGATCAGAGAATTAGGACAGGAATCGATGTGAACATGTCTCTTTTAATCAACATATTTTTTACGTAACTCAATAAAATGTTTCAAATAATTTTGCATACGGTAAATGCATAGGTTTATTTTAGAACATTAAAAATTTGGGTGCCCAGGTCTTAAATTGTAAAAGGGTTATATCTTGTATTCGCCCAGGGATAAAGATTCGATAATGAATATCTTGTTCATAACAGTGGCGCAATAAGAATCTCCCAACAATGAAGTAGAAGTAACCTTTTCCATGCATCCTGCGTTTTTGGGAGAAGAGTGTACATAGCAAGAATCGTCGCAAAAGAAAAAAACTCAAAAAGTATAGACAAAAAAACAGTGAAGCTAATTAAAAAAAGGTTAGGTTTTTGTTAGATGCAGAATTATTTGTTGTAAAGCGCTGAAGAGAAATCGGCGAAAGTTGAGTCACATATTTCCATACACATTTGTTTGCCTCGAGATTTTGATATTGCTAAACAAATATGTTAATTGTACGTCAAAATCAATAATTACGATTGAACTTTACAAAGTGATTGAACGAATGAGGTATGGTTGTTCGCAGGTGCCAGCGCAGGTTATCAAAACACCCAGTCTCAGCAACACTATTAGACACTGGAGTTTTGAGTACATACATATTTATGAAATAAATAACGCCTCCCTTTTTTCTTCTCAAACATATACAAGTGACGTTGATCAACAAACGGCGTTCCTATCGCGTGAAAAACTCATTTCTATTTAACCGTGATCTTAAATAAGCTATTTTAAAAAAGAATGTTTCCTTAAGATTGTTGGTAGCTTAATTCTTTTAAAAATGTGAACTAAATACATTTTGAGAGAATGTATATTCACAAATTTATTAGCTAGAAAATGATCGATAGTTTCTATTTTGATGCGTGCATAAGCCCATTTGCGTTTCGAATAGATCACTGTAATGTTTATTTCGATATAAGCCTTATAAAAATTTGACGATAGAAACTAGACAAAGAAAATCATACCGTTATAGGTAAATATTTATGACAGGAAAATTTTATACTTGACTAGCGACAAAATATCTACGTCATACTTTCTGCACATGATTTTCTAGAAATAAGTTAAAGTGTGTAGTTGCGTTCTTCGAATTAAATAATAGTAGTGAAAACATCTTGAAATATAGTAAATGTAACTCGTAATTGCGATCCAAGTTATAAAATTATTCATCTATGTACAAAGACTATTCAATTTACGTTTGATACTCTTTGAAAACACTCAATCGCGCTGTTCTATTATCAGTATCGAATAGATCAGAGATAAAACATACCGAATTACTTTATAGATAATGCGATCGGAGATTTATCCTCCAGATCATTACCATGTTCTTATGTAGGTAAAAAAGCGATAATATAATAGTAAATGTTTCACATAATTTTGATTTTTTATGGCTTTTCTTCGCTTTCTGTTTACATTTTGTCACATTAGAAAGAAACATAGGATTTCATAATTAAAGTCGACTTTGCCTTCGTTGTATAGAAGTTTATTGCTTAAATGGGGTCTGCGAAAAGTCTGTCTGAGAATGCGAATAATAAGTGAACAGTGATTAATGTCACCTCTTAGCAATAGTTTGTTATTTGTATCGATGTACCCTATACAAAAAACTTGAAAAGTGAAGCGAAGCACTTAACGAAAAGAAGAAGATAAATTAATTGTCAGTATAATAACATTTTTCACGTTTATTATCACCTTACACCAATATATTTTTGGCAAAAACGGATGTTACATCTGTTCTAATAAAAGCCACTTCTACGAAATTCCGAGCAACATATAAATGTGAATACATATAAAATGTGATTAAAAATCTCGAGAGTAATCTTTGAGGTTTAAACAAACCACAGTTCTATATTCTTAAGAGACAACGTAGGTATACAATTTCCTAAATCTCCTAGAGAATAATAATGAAATAATTACTTTGTGTTTGAGTATCACTTTTTTTTTCAATTTAAATTGATTGAACATATAATATCTTTACACAATATCTAAATTAAAAATAAAAAATGCATGCACACACACACACGCCTGTGTGTGTGTGTATGTATGTATATATATATTTTGTGCATATTATATACATTGGTACGCAGTCACATATAATGTATACAGTCACATACGTGTATATGTGTATGCAGTTGTGCATAAAGTGTATGTATGCATATTTTCTTTTAGCGGCTTTTCCCTCATATAAAGAATTTGCAAAGCATATTATTAAACGACTTACGATACGTATATTTCCGATTTTCTAATTTTCTGCGAATTATAGTTAAAAGTGAATTCAGTTTATTTCACAGGCACCTGAGATTTTCAGGAATCAGATTGAATGCAAATGAGAGAATATTTACTACCAAGAAGGGGATTCCAAAACAGTAACATATGCTGAGAATGCAGCGCTTCATAAAAAATATTTTTTTCCCAATTGCTAAAATGTAGCAAAATTATGTTTAGTACTAAAAAGTAATCAAATTTGATTTTTCAAATTTTGAAGTTTTGCCTTTTGAGTTTCTCAACATGTATTCGTATTTTAATTTTTCGTTTCGACAAATTTAAAGCGATGGACAAATTGTATTAAAAGTGAAAAATATCTTAATGGAAAGAAATATAAAGCATGTGAAAAAGTTCACAAGGGCAACGAAGCGCTATCTAGTGTAAATGGGGTGTTGAAAAAGACTTGAACAAAAAGTAATATCAATTGTTCGAGTAAACCTCGGCCCAACTCAGGTGAGTAAAAACAAAATAAGTATGTCTATCCGTTCTTTTTCTGTAAAGTAATCAATATAACTTTCCAAATTTCGTTCTGCAGCAATAATAAAAAAACGATAAAACGTACCGAATTAGGTAGTCGAGTATTTCTAAATAACTTGCTCGGAATATAGAAATATGGGATTGCAATAGATGTATGTACAATTAAATTAATTTAAGACAGACGACGATTGTAGGTAAAGTAGAAATTAAGAATACAGGATTTGTAAATCAAGATAATTTCAAATTCAAATGAAAGACCCACTGAACACATTACCAATGCTTGGTAATTATTCAATATAACTTGTTCAATCGCAAAAAGACTGTTAGGCAAAGTCATGAGATATTAAAAACTATAGAAAGAAGAGAAACAAAATTTAAATTTTTAACTGAGTATAAAGACACAAAGTAATTAGTTAAATGACGATCTAATACTAGAGTATCAATTGTCGGGGTTCGCACTTCCAAAATCAGTAGTGACACGTTTAGTTTGAACAATAGTAAGCTAACATCTATCTTGTTTAAATTTTTCTTGACGTTGTATTTTATACCATTGATTTCTCTCTAGGTTGAGAACCTAACGTACGTGCCTCAGCTTGGAATGTACAGAATGAGTGGACCTATTCTGAAAGTCTGCGGCAGAATTCGACAATTCTCACCTGCTGATCTGAAAGCCACGTATTGGAATGACGTCAACTGACGATTGTGGCCGCTGCTGAATTCTTCCTTTGACATTCAATGTCGAGTGAGATGTAATGAGTAGAGTGAATAAAAACGTAAAGCAAAAGAATGGTAACATTGTTGGTTGATGTTGTCGCTTCTAGTAGTGAAGTGTTTCGAACATTGTTTTTCTTCATCAACTATTTCTTCTTCTTTTTCCAGATAAAATTATAGTTATAAATTTGCTACATTATGATTTGAACGGGCAATCTCTGTTAAAAACATTTCAAGTATATATATATATTTATATATATATATATATATATTCTATAGAATATTAAAAATTTTATCGCGCCTTTTGTTAGCGAAGAAATTATTTTTATCCTATGGATGTAAAGCCAAACTTTCTCATGCAGGAGGGTGAATATAATTGGTTTTATGGTAACCGAAAAATATGTTAACGGGGGGGGGGGGGGGGGGGGTAAGGGGCCCGGGCCCTGCTAAAAATTAATAAAATTTTTTTACAATTTTTCAATAAATATTATGTTTTTAAGCTATATACAGCTCACTGCTATTAAATTCAATTCAAATCAATGAGTCGTCAATGTGAATGAATAATTTTAAAATGCGAATTACACGAGCTAATCAAAATAGATTATAAAATAGTTGGAAACTAGAATACCATAATCTTACTTGAATTGATTATACGGATAATGTTTATTTAACGATTTTTGTATTAAATTCGTTGAAAGTGGCTAACCGAAAATCGGCTATCTATATGTAAAAAAAAAAAGAACATAATTGATCATTAACCCTTTGAAGCATACATGTTTCTTCACAAGGAAAATAGCTGAAATTTGTTACAAGGGGGTTTTTGGGGTCGCTGATTACGAATCTGGAATTAGATTTTCAAACATTGTAAATCTGAGGTTACAGTCTGACCTCCCTAATTGATCACCCTCGTAATTGCACGAAATGAAAAAACTCCCTAATTGATGACATCAAAAACTCTGTAATTGCACTCCTCTTTCCCCCACCGGCCTACCTACACTTTTTCAGAGAGGGCGCTCTGAAATCCGTGGTGGGAATAGATGCATGTGTATATGTAACATGACTACACGTTCAAAAGGGGGCACCGGCCGTGTATCATGCTCGCGCATCACGTCGACCGCCGAAAGTGAGGGGAAATGCATAAAATATAAGGCGTGCCATAAAAAATTGGGACCTAGTACAATATATTTAAGTTCAAAAATAAGTAAAAAACGGTCGCTGTACAACAGGGTTCAAAGAACCACAAATAAAAAATATAAATTTTCGGCCTGGATCTAGGCTCTCTTCAGAAAAATATAATAAAATATACAAAATGTAATAATTTCAAATCGATCAATCTATGGCTCCTTCAAGTTCGCGAATTATTGCAGTACATACATCTTCTAAGGGAGAAGGAATAACATTTCTTCGTTTTAAATTTAAAGAAAATAATATTCTTTTCAGACATCGGAGCGACAGTTGAATTTTGTGACGACATGACAGCAAACTTATTATTTCATGATAGGCATACTCATCTTGATGGTACTGGGTAATTAAACTGTTCCTTCAAATTTCGTCCATTCAAAAATGTTTTTTTATATTTATTTCAAAAATTTTAAATACTCCATGCAATTTTCTGAAAAAATTGAGTATAAGCCGACTAAAGAAAACAACCATAAATTTATAGGATATAAAGTACATACTTTTTGTTAGTTAAGCAAGAACAATTATTTCTGCCAATACATCACAGTATGTAATAACATAATAATTATTGTTATAATCCGACCAAATCCACCAAGAATTTTATTATGTTAAAATTGTGAAACTTATTTTCTGCAAAAATTCCCAATTACATATATGTATGAGTGTATTCATCATATGCACGTACTCTCGATAATCGAAATCGAAAAAATGTCGAGCGAAAACAGCGAGGGAGTAACACACTCGCTTCTTCGAAAAAGCGAGAGTGTGACATACTTATGGCCCTAACGGGCTTCCGTATATGTCTGGTACTTGAATGCTTCTTGGTTTACTGACTGAAAACGTCAGTCCAAAACGAATACTTCTCTATCATTCTTAATCATATTTCTGGTACTTGATTGCTTCTTGGTTTACTGGGCTGCTAGGGCGTTGATTCGGGCAAGCAAAATTGCATATTTTAAAACAAAATCATATTTGTTAATTTGAATTTTATGCTGGATTAAAAGAAATTATATATTTCGCCTTAGGGACGCCAGTTTTGCTCCGATATATTTGTGTTTATTCTAATGTCATAATTTAATCCTTACATTTTTTCAGATGAATGGTTTTTTATGGAAATTGATATACAGGGGTTTTTGGGGTCGCCAATTAAGAATTTATACTTAGATTCTACAAATTCAAAATGGAGGTCCCAAGATGGCGCTTAAATCCAGCTCCATTATATAATTTTTATAATTCGTGGTTTTTTGAAGAATAAAAAATTTTCTCCGAAAAATCTCTAAAAATTTGAGTGTTTCTTAACCAATTCTAAACTAATTCTTTTTCTTCTTTTTTTACAAAAACCTCCATATTTAATTTTGTAGTCAATATTTTTGAATTCTGAGCATGGGTTACAATTCAGCACACCCAAGGAATGGTACCTTTGATCTATTTATTGTTTCGTTATACATATGAATTTTGCGGTCGTAAACACGTTAAAAATTTGATGGCTTTGGTCGTTAATGGATTAATATCGTCTGCACGTAGTTATTATAGAGACCCGTACACACGGTGAGGCATGAATATTCAAAATTCATTATGGTGTAAAATAGTAAAATATTTGAAGATTTTGAACTTGGTGATATAAACTATTTTTGTCAAAATTCGACTTTATGTAAATTTTGCTGAGTCAATTAAGCTCGATCGTCCAATAATTTTAGTGGCTTTGGAAGGTAATGAGGGTGGAGACTGATTCCACTTCAAATCGGGCAGGCGTAAATAGCCGATATCTCAAAAACTATTATCGATTAAATATTCTGTTCTTTAAAGGTAAAAAATTCGAACGCGAATCAGCGAATTGGAAAAATTAAGCTTGAACAAAGCTACATATTAATTAATTCAAAGTACTAAGATGTTGAATTGTATAATTCACATATATATGTACATCTCCGTAAGGCTACCCGCGATGGCGTATATGATATAGAAGGGAATCCAAACCCTCTATTCTTTTTTTCCATTACGAAAAACATATTTTATGGCTGTAATAGTTTTCAAGGAAGATAGCGACAGTAAACAAGCATTTTTTACAAAAACTGCATCCGACTACTAACTTTCGCTACCCCCTATATTGATCCCGTGTTCGCAATTGCATAACAATGTATTGAAAAATACACATTTGTTTCAATTGAAATTTAAAAAAATATTCTTTTGCGTTAATAGATAGTCTGAAAATTCAATTGTCATTCTTTAGGAATAAAGAATATTTAAAAATATTATCGGGCTCAGCTATACAAGAAATAAAAAAGAATGCATTTTAAGTAATTGTTTTATTTATAAAAAAATAATATACCTACATTATGATCATTGTAAAAACAAATTGCACGAATCGTGCTCTCCGATGATTGACTAATCTCTGTCGAAGATTAAGGCACTTGCAATGATGTAAAACAGCGACTTTGGTAAATGCAACAAACTGCGTATCACTTAAAATCGGTAGTAGCGGTTTGTCGAAGCTGTCGCTTTCTGTGTACGTCACCGGCTAAAAGTATAATCTGGATAAAGCTATGGCCTTCACGCAGATTTATTAACCTTGAAAAATGTTTTGTTTAATTAAACATCGGTTCATTTATAAATAATATATTATACTTAACTTAACATTTAAGAATATAACTATCGTTTTAAAAGACAATCATTTAGGTGGTGAGAGAAAATACGCATGGTTTAAAAATGGATAGAAATTACGAATTATTTTGTTCTGCCTCCTGTTAAAAATTCAACACCTTACAATGAGTATTTATGGAGTGACAAAAACGTGAAATTAGACGCCCGAGTGCATCAAGCGTTTGCATACCGTGTTTATGATTCTCTTGGAAACTAAGTTCAATATATATATAGAAATGTTTATATTTTACTCGGTTTTATCTTTCACAATTTTATCGTGAAAAACGAACCGAACAATGAATTTTGTTGGGGAAACTGGGCAATTGTTGTTTGGAAACGAGATTTTCTATCGTGCTAAATGGTTAAATCAAAGCAAATTCTCAATTGAAGGGACAAAGTCGAATCGCTGCGATAATACTTGAGATTCCATTTGCTTTTATTTATTTATTTTTTTTTTTTTTTTTAAGAATCGACGTTATCAACGTGTTCACTATGATCTATGTCAAACGTTCGACGCCTTTTAATGCTGTATATTATGTGGATTTTTAGAAAATTAAATTCTTTTAACGAGAAAAGTATAAGATACCTGTTACGTTCTTCTTGTTGTATGCGAAGTCTGTCACCTCTACGTAAAGAAACAATTATGTTTGTGTGGCACGAAACTTCGGCCGAAGACGTAGATGAAACTGTTGCACACTTCACCAGTTTCTGCGTTACAGATGCACCCTCGGAATTCAGTAAAACCCAATACGAATGCTGAGTGGAGTCACCGAAGTAAAACATCTATAAAATTTGAGAAAAATTCCAAAAAGTCACAAACATAGATTTCGTGGTGACAATTGTTATTTTTTATTTTTTTAATGTCAGCCTGTTATTATTTTATTTTTACTATTTTTTATTATCTTTTCTGATTTTTCTGCGATTTCTGTACATTTTCAGTAGTGTCGGTATATCGACAGAAAAATACGAATGAAATAATTTTTTATTAATATTATTATTATTATTATCTCTTAAGGCGGGTAAAGTATAGTTTTTTTTTTTTTTTTTTTTTTTTTAAATTCGCACTTTTGAAGAGTAATTGCATATAAAAACTTTTCTCACTTTTTATACATTGTAGCATATTTAATCCCCCAAAAATGTCGGTGAAATTCAGTAAGGATTGTCAGAAATAAATTATCTTTACTCCAGATAAGGAAAAATATTATTTCGTACTGTTCCTCATTCAATTTTAAATAAATTTTACCGGTATTTCTTTGGAGATTGTATAGGTTACGTAGAATTACCCTACAAAAGCCCAATTTCTGAAAAGACGTTTTGGTCTTTTTCAGTTTAATCGTCGCGAATTGGTCCCACACGGGTTTACAAAAGTCGACGTTAAATAACATTTTTTATTTTAATTTTATCAATTAGATATTTCTGGCATAATTATAGTTTTCTCGATCGTCTGACATTTTATTATACTACATTGTATGCAAAAATTATTTGATCGACTCTATCTTTACTTTGTATTTTCTTCGTGTTTGTATTTGGGCTGTTGACCCGTAAATAAATATATAAAATGAACTTTTCTTGTTGCGAGGTCAGGTCGGTAACTATTCTACTTTAGACTCGTCAATTATTAGACAACGTCAATTCCTAATCTAATATATTCAAGTTAAATATAGAGACTAGATATACGTTTTCAAGTCCAAATCGATTTTAGGGCGTTTTATTTCTGAATGTCCGTTAAATGTCAGCAAGATCAGTTCACAATTAGGTGAGAATTCGTAAGAATAAAATTGAAATTGTACTTTCAGTGTCTTTATAGCCCCCGCCCCCCCCCCCCCCCCCCCCCCCCCTCCCCCTCCTCCCCCTCTTCCCTTCTCCTCTTTCTGATATTATTCATGGATATCATTATAGATCGATAGTAATATTAGCGTTTCATCCACGATTCGGTATTATCCTTGTTGTTCTCAATTACTTTGTTAAAAATTGTTGCCTATTGTAAAATGCACGATAATTGTAATGGCATTTTTTTGGTCATGGCCTTTAATCTTATTGCTAGATGCGAAGCCACTTTCAGAAAGTCAAATTTGTTTGTTGAATAAAGTAGCGTAAAAATTACCTGCGTATTAATCATGTAAAGGCCATTCGTGGTAACTTCAATCGACATTTTGTCCTCGACTAGATGAAACTTATTGAAACTGAAACGCGTCTCGTTTTTTCCACCTTTCACCCATGGACCGACGGAACCTGAATAATTGAAGCATTAAAATTTATTCCTGATGAAATGTAGCGTGTAGTCTTATTCGACGAATGAATCACTTTTAGCTCTATTAAAAATCTATCGCATTTATTGAAATGACCAAACGAATAATTTTTAACGATATTTAAAGGTGCGTTCCTTGAAAATATAAAACATCTGCATTTGTGCTTTTAAAATCATCGTTATATTGAATAGTAGATTCAACTTTCTTTCATGCTATTATTTTATATCAAAATCAAATGACCATGAGAATAAGATTTAGATGAAATATAATAAATAAAAAACAAGTATATATACATAGTAGAAAATAAGATCAGTTTATGACCATTTCTTCTGGACTCCATTATTTTTAGCACAAAGGCCAGAAAAATTGGACAGAACTTCCATCACTTTCTACTAGGGATATTATTATTAATGATTCTTTAGACGAGACAAAAACTGATATAAGAAATGTGTATATATATAAAAAGCAAATTTATTAAAATGCACGAATACTGACTACCTATATTCATCACTTGTTGCTCCGGTATGGCTCCGACGAACGTGGATACCAATGGTCCTACACAGACAGGATCTTTTGCAGATTTCGGATATTTTATAATGATTAGAACGACATATTGTAACTTTTTTACATAAAAAAATTATAAAGTTTCAAGTATATATTATTGCATTTATAGTGCTTGCGAAGCATTTTTATTCTGATAATTGATATTTTCCGCAACGAATGTCGATCTGAAAATGTCCAGAACATCATACTTTTTTTTAAATTTCTTCTAAAAAAAACTTTTCTGAACTTTTTTCAATGTCTTTTTATCGACCGACATTAGATTATCAAATTGATCGTAACAAAAGATAATAAACACACGAAGAAAATACATGATGAAGTAAAAAAAAAGTGAAAAAAAAAAAAGACGTTGGTGTTCCATTTGCTCAAAAAAAATTTTTCTTTTTAATTTGAAAAGAAGTGATCACAATTGTGCTAAGTAGGAAAATCATAATATTAAATGTTTCTTTGTTGTTTTTACTAAAAATAAATTTAAAAGTCCCTCATTCTACTCTTGTATTGAAAATCTGCTCATGTACAATTATTTTTTGCGCTTTTTGCATTTTTGGCGTAATTTCGTATTAATTTTTAACAATGCTTCAGCAGCAGTTGCAGTTTCCTCTACGAATAGAGATTTGCATTTAACTGTAGTGTTTTATTACAATTAAAATATACTTCCTACAAGTATACAACCTTCTTCGATGAAGTGCTGTACAAGCAAACATACTTGATTGAGGTTTTGTTTTTTCCTATTTTGCACAATTGCGCCCTCTATACTTATTTATTAGTTTTGTTTGATTTTGGCTTTTAAGGAGGCTCACCCACAACAGGAGTGACATTTTAGGGAGTCAGGGGGGCTTGATTAAATTTGTTATTTCGAAGATTTTTTAAACTGTTAGTATTTAAAAAATAAATATATTCTACAATCAAATATCTTTTAATTTAATGAAATTAATACTGTCTCCGATATTTTTAGTTTCCTCGATAACAATATCAATTGACATTTATTGAGGTTAAATGTGACGTTTTTGTATTTTCTATAAAATGGAGCCAGATTTTTCTATAAAATGCACGTTAAATGATGATTTTAATAATTGTTTTGTTGGCGAAATTGTTCGATAACCCCAACTCAAACTTCACAGGATGAACGAATATTAGTTTAAGTACAATTAATATTTTAAAGTAAAGAAAAACTGTCGTGTTTTAGATAACGAGTGAGCCTCCTTAATATTGAACAAATGCAACGACCATTTTTTTGAAGTTCCATCTGTCGCCGCAGCAAGCGCCGCATGCGCCACCGACCAAGTCAAATTATTGTATAGGTCGGCGTTTCTGCTATTTTCACCCAAAATACACTTTATCTGTTTAATATGTTATATACCTTGAGTTGAGAGTTTCCACTGTTGGATAAACGGCAACTGATTATGTTACATTTTTCCTCGTAGAAATCAAATCTTTTTTGAAAAGATTGACTTCGCTCCAATTTTTTTTGTGCAGTTGAATGTCAAATGTACCGAAACGCCATGATATTTTCATAAATACTTATAGAATAATAAGTATTTATAGTCGTATCTATTTTAACCCTTAAACGATACCGTGTATTACACTTTAATGTACGGTACCATTAAACTTTGGACTATATTTTATTAAATTATATAGGTTGATTTTCTTCAAGTGAAAAAAGATCAAAAGTGTGACGCATTAAAATGATCCCATTACGTGCGTACCGTTTAAGGGTTAAGACGCACACATTCAGTGCGGGCCTATATATAGTTTAAAACGGAATCCGAACCGGAATTCTATAGTCACAAAATCAGAAATGTAATTGTTTTTTCAGTGGACGACTGCGTTATAGTGCTTTTCGAAAGCATTCTGGGATCACTTTAATTTTTTTACCTCTTCCTTCATCTCTTCGCGACCTGGGGGTTCGATACATGCCTTCCGAAATTTGAAGTTCATCTTCGTCATCGTTGGAGCCCTCGGTCCCCCGGTCGACGACGGTGACAATCGACTCGTTTCGCTTCGTGAAATTTAAAAGTAAAGCACGTCCTTTCCGCGCCGTCCAGCGGTCGGATTTGTCGCCGTCCCTCGCCGACGTTATCGGACTTTCCAGCATTGTCCTCAAGCGCCTGTCCCTGCTCGCATTTTTTACATAGTCTAGGGTCGCCGATTGTTCCAACTCGATTTCGGGACTCGGGAGACGTATTGCCGGCGAGTTTGGATTTACGGGACTTTCGAATTCGACGAATTTTTTATCATCGCCGACGCTGCGCCTAAATCTTCTTTGTGGGTTTTTGAGGGTCGAACCAATAAAGTCACGCTTGAAGTTCTTGTTCAATTTTTCGTATTTGAGCATTAATATCACGAGGTTTGCATTGGCACATTGCATCTGGAAATTTATGTGTTTTTTTGTTCGTTTTCTTTTTATCATTTCAAATTGGTATATTATTTTTTAATCCATTATTTATTTATTTTTTTACATTTAAGGGGCCAAATAGTGACACTTAAAAAATGGATTTTTAACATGTTAAATTTTCAAGTGTGAACCTCAAATAATTTTTTAATGTCACGGCCTTCTATAAATATTGATTTCATTATATAACAATAGGGCTCAACATTTTTATTTTTATGCGCATTTTTCCAATTAGCAATTTAACATTGGTTTTTCCATACAATGACCCTCCAGATTTTTTATTGGAATAAAAAATGTCAATTTGCCACAGGCAAAAAACCGCCACATTTGTAATCGCGAATTAATATTTTTGTTTCAAAACTCCGCCATTTTGATGGAAACTTGATATTTTGTTGGTAATCCTGAGTCATTGTACGCAAAAAACCTTTTAGTTGAATGGACATTTTTGTTTGTTTTGTTTGTTTGTATGTGTGCTTTTTTTTTCTTTTTTTTTTCTTAATTTTTTTTTTTTTTTTTTTTTATTTGTTTCAGAACTGTCGAAGACATTAAAACACTTGGACAACTTGTCTTTGGAGGCTCCGGAGACCTTACGTCGTGTACGAGCGATGTTTAAGAAATTAATCAGACAAAAATCTGTTTAAGGTAGACACTAGTTGTGGCTCTGTTTATATTGGGCAAGATTTGTATTTGTATTTGACGGTTAAAGTTTTCATTCCTTGTGTTTAGTCAAATCTCGTCCTTTCCGCGCAGGACTCGAAAGTTTGATTCGTTAATACTTTCTGGTCGAAATAATCCTGTCAATATAGAATTGAAGAAAAATTTACAAATTTTAACTCAAAAAGATACGACAAGTAAAAATATCGTCTGCTTTTGTCCATATTTTAATTAATATTATTGTATTGTATTGTTAATATTGTACAAAAAAAATGAACTTTGTATGCATATTGCGATATGAATATGTAATTTGACTAAAATAAAGAAATCACCAACATTGCCAAACAAGTAAGAGTATATGAAAGACAATGGAGTGCATCTGTGCATGCGTCATTATACGCGACGCAACGTGAAATAATTTCTATTTTAAAATGTCGTGTATCAATATACAGGTGAAAAGAGCTGACCGTAGCTCGGTTTTTTATTCGCACTCGTTCAGTGTCACTCGTTACTCTAGAAACCGTAAACTCGCCGAGTTCAAGACTCGAATATAATGAAAATAACAGTAGGATGATTAATCCTCGAGGAATACAATGAGATCACTAGTGCGCTGAATGCGGCACGAATAAAACCGTTTTGCAGCAACAAGATTCGATTTCTATATACGTACATCAAGGCTCACGCATCATCATTATTTAGACTTTGTATACTTTGTCCGTAACCACGTGTTGATTCGTAATTCAACAAAAAGAAAAGAAAAACAAAAAAAAAGCGCACCCAACAATTGGACATTTGTACGCGTGATTTTCGCCAGGGCTACTGTGACCAAAAAATATTGTCGTCGTGGTTTTTAGAATGAAAAACCGCCAAAGAATTGACCGATAAAAAAAATCAATAAAGTTTACCTGTACTTGTAAAGCTCGAATTTCCTCTTTGAGCTGGGACAAAAAGCAAGCGAGGGCGAGGGCTCCAAAAAATAGTGACAATCGTTTAACCCATTTGAAGTATTTCGACTTTTGGGCATTCAATAATTTCACCTTTAGGTGAAGATCCCATTTGATTAAGTTTGGTGGATCCTCCGATGAATCGTTTATCGTGAATTTCACATCATTCTTCGCGGACGTCGCCTTCACTTTCGGCTCCATTTTCACTCCGGTTCTGAATTTGCTTCCTAATTACTTCATGTGCACTTTGGCTACTCTATTCCCTCCTTCGATGATTTTGGTAATTTAGGTAACCTGCAATGCTGACGGGAAGTGACAAATAAATATACCATGCTTATTACATAGAGACTTTTATTTCGCATATATAAAAAAAAAATTTTTTTATTTCTGTATTCCGCCCTATATGGACTGGAAGAACTTACTTTTCAGTGGGTGCAAAAATCAATATTCACCACTTATATTCATATTTGCTATATATATATATTCATTAGAATTTATATTTCAATCCTTTTGTTTATGTAAAATATCGAATGCCCCGAGAGAAGGACTCTTTTTACACCGCACTCGTGTATTGTTTTCATTCAGAATGAGACATTTCTCCTCTTTAATGCATACACGATACTATTATTATCGTTGTTATTATTATTATTATTATTGTTATTCATTGATGTAAAGATTTGAAGCAATTAAAAAAAAAAACAACTTGTAATTGAAAATTTAAGTACAACAGTAGTAGATAAACTCGTATTTAAAAAGGTAATTTCCCTGACAGCTCTATATATTATCATCCGTAATGTCGACGAACCTTTGACATTGAATTTGATACCATCATCAACCGTGAAGACTACCGAGTAATACGTTATAATTGAATTGGATGAATTTTTAATAAAAGCAAATGAAAAAAAAAATGGTCACACCTCCGTCCCATTTTAACATTTTATAATATCTGATTAAAAAATACGAGATTGTACACTAGAGTATGTATACTCGTAAACACAAGAACGTAGATACCATCATCATACGACTTGATAAAATTGTTAACGTATATTTTCATTAATTTTGTAGTATATTCTTGTAATGATTATTTTAACCTGATAATTTGTCGGAAACTATAAACACTGATGTGTTGCAAAACTAAACGCTGCTAATGAGTGAATTGAAGATAAGAAATGTGAGAATGAATGAATTCTGACTAACATTGCGCTTATTACACAAGGGCCGGCTATCAATGCGTAATTAATGTGAGTAAACTCCACGGAATTTTATCTAAAATATGTGAGAACCGGATGAACTAAAATACCTCGAACTGAAAATCATATTACACGGTTTAATAATGTCTCATTTTTATCACTGCTCTGGTTCCGAAAAAAAAAAAACAATACTTATTACAACCTACAAAAATGTCCTTGGAGTGCTTTGCTCTGTTTTATTGCGAATATAGGGTTAAGGGACCATTTTTTTGACATTATATAAACTATTGAATATTCGTAGCTCTTGTTTACATTTTTTTTTTATAGTAATGTAGTTTTTAATAATACGAGTAATTGACAAGCTTGTAGATGGGCAGTAGACAGAGAGAAACGTGTAGAGGACCGACCAATCACATCGTGCAGTTTTCGTCGTTCGAGATTGGAGGGGATGTGATAATATCAAAGACTGTCAGTTGTGATTGGTCGAAAGATTTTACCTCTCCCGCGTATCTATCTTTTTATATCATGTTTATATCAGCTTTTCTTCACCAACCAAAGAATTTCACCTTCCAATCACTTCTATAAGTCACGTTGACCCTCTAACGTGGATGCGCATGAATACGTACAATTTAGTGCTCTTTGAGAATTTTGAAGTTATAAGTAGAGGATCCTATCCAACAAACATTGACGACGAATGTCAAAGTCACAGTCGCTTTTGTCTCCGTCGTGCTTTGTCAACGAAATGATTAGAATTATAGATTGAAATGACTCATCGTGTATACATACAACTGTATATACTAAAAAAATTATGTATATGTCTTAAAATGGTACCATTGGAATATTAGACGGGTTAGTAATGGAAAGAAAGGGGTCGTGAGAATACTCCTCTCCCTTCAACTCCCGCAGAAATGTAAATGGGCATCGAGAAGGTCATAAGTGAATGAATGATTCAAGCTGTTTTGATAAATTCAAGTTGTTCGCTGACACTGAATATTTTGGTTGTAGCAGAATGGGGAGGGGTCTAGTGGGGGGCATCCCTCCCCCCTTCCATGCGAACATGTCACATTCGAAAGTGAAACAATAGCCGGTCAAAATAAGCGTTTGATTTTGATGGATATCTTTAGTGCACGAAGTAAACATTTACACAATCCATTGAACGTCACGCGTATCATATAATACTACACGTTGGTTACGAAAATTGTATACTTTATACGAATATAATTATACAGTATGTGAAGGTTTCGTTTATCTTTTTTTAACTAAATGAATAAATCTTGACACCTTTTGAACATCTATACAATTTAACTCTTCCAAGCATCGAGCGTTCTTTATAAAGGATATACCTTTTTGTAATTCATTTTTTACATTTTTCATTTAATTGATAATTAGTCTTGTTGCAAATTTTTGTTTCCTTATTACTTCGAAAACATATTTGGGAATGTATATTAATAAATATTTGTCATTATAATTATTGCTTTTGTTTGTTTATAATAATAAACGTAGTGTAAACATTTTGGGCAAAATTTGTCACAAAAAAACGCAAGCTGAACGAAAATGTCACACAAATAACGTGAAATAACATGATTTTCACAATTCAAAATGGCGAGTCCAAGATGGCGCATCGCAATGTAACAAGTTACTGAACCGTGAAGAAACTGGGTACTTGGGGGTTTTCGAGGTCACGAATTACTAATCCGACGTTATATTCTTAACATACAACATGTATAAGGTTGTTGTCTGCATGTTTATCTTATATTTTTTATTTTTATTTTGTATTTTGTACATTTTTTTTAAAACATTGGATTAACAAAATAAAATAACTTCTAAAATAGTTTGGTAAAACTTATATAAATCGAGATATAATGCTAATAAGCGACAAAGTTTTCCTGTTTGACCTTGAAAATGACCTTGTCGCCAAATTTCGTAATCGTATTCTTAGGATACACATTGAAATGAAATAACGTACTCGAGCAAATCTTAATGGAAAATGAGAACTTTTCACAAATTATTTCTTTTTTTTTATATAATATAGAAATGGATTTATCTAAAAATGAGCTTTTCACTTCGAAGATTAGTCATCGTGAACGAATTGCTCTTTTAGTCGTTAAAGATATCTGACGGACGCAGAAATAGCGGAGACATTCCCGAAGCACGCATTATTTGAGCAACCACCTGCGGTACAGGTATAGGCCAGTTTGCAGGTCGTTTCTAACAACTATACGAGTGGCGGCATGTAGTAAGCAGGGGGTCGACTATATATATATTACCTTTGTTATATGTCGTTTTCTGTATCGTGCGTATCCCCGCGTTTTTGCGAATATTGAATCAAGATGATCGAACCCGTTGGAAACATTGGAATTTAATAATGATATTCGTAACATCTGTAACAACAATTTTTTTTAAATTACAATGACAAAAACTAAACTCTATTGATTTTGGCCTTCAAAATGCGACCTTTGAAGAATATCGAGTTACACATATACCTAGAACAATGCTATACGCAGTAAAGGAATGTCAAATATCATAAACTTGACGGACATTTTCATTTTCAAAATGGTTAACCGCGGTCAGCTGGAGAAATAAAAGATGACGTAAAAAACATGGGGCCTAAATAGTATTCCAAATTCGTTTAGACACTAATTCCTCATTTCTATTAGAATTAATTTAATGGAATTAAATCTTGCCAATTTTTATTGGTTTTCTACACAATTATTTTGTATTATTAGATACTTTTTTGGAGTATATAAATAGTTGTTAAAAATAATCTGCGGTTCCGCGCGTACGCGAATTTCATGTCAATATAATGTTATTGTCTTTGAAGACCTCCAGCTGATCGGTCGGCCATGTTGGAAGTAAACAATATTGGTCCAGACTTTCGTTTACTTTTTTTTTTATGTTCATAATAATCTTGAAATGAGATTAAATAATGTACGTCTACATTTAATCGTTTTAACTATAATTTTAGCAAATTGACGGGCATAAAAAATCGCGACAATCTTTTATAAATTATATGTCCAAACACGACAAATATAGGAAAATTGAGAGTATGAAAACGGAGCAATCGTTCGTGTCTTTTTGATATTCAATCGAAAAGCTGTCAAACATTTGACATTTTTCAAATCACGATTAGAAAAGAAAAAATATCCGTAATGCATATATCTATATAATGTTTATGGTCGCGGTATGAACATATATATATATAAGACCGCAGTTGCAATAGTCTATATAGAAACGCGTTCAGCCGAAAGCTGCGTATATAATATAGTCCGCACTACGAACAAAATGAAAAATTCTCGAAAGTAGGTATAGTATAGTCTTAACGTTCGAAATTCTTGTCGACCCTATATATATGTATATAATGTATAAGGCAACGGACTGTACGGGCCCAGGTTTGAACCGCACCGGTCCATAACACGCGGCGCCTGCACTCCGAACCGTTCGAGGTTACTCTCCCCCATCTACATATGTATATGCGTTCATGAATTGGAAAATGCAGGTGATCTTATAACGGCACCTGATATATCGATTGTCCCGACACTCGAATACTTTAGGAATACAGCACTGGTGCTTTTCCGAACGCACCACTTTATCAATGGTAGATATAGTAGAATATGTACACTTTATAAACTCACCTACTAAAAGGTCTCATCCCGTGTTTGAAGCTGCGATTAAGGACAAAGCATCCTCCGATTATACTCCCGGTCCGTGTATTGTTGGGGTGGTAATTAAACGGCAGAAGCGGAAAATGCAAGTTACTTTCCAACACTAAAAGCGACGCACGCAACGATCAACCGTCCCATTGTTTTGCATATACAATAGAAACTTCTTCATATAATATAAAAAAAAGAATCCATGTAAGAACGCGACCCGATCGTCGTGGAAGATTCCGACCGGCCGCTTCACGAGCGAATACCAAAGCCAACGGCCAATGCTGCAGCAGCCGCGTTCACGACATTCGTTTAGGTTTGTATGTATGTATGTATCCACGTACGGATATATATATATATATCTATATATGTGTGTGTGTAAGTTTTCTCTATCTTACACCGTCCGCTTATATATATACAGCCGCCGACGCCGCAGACCTGTCTGCTGCCAAATGCCAACTCTCCTCGGCGAAATCCCTAGGCTCTCTTCGAGACGGCCGTTATTTTATTTTTCTATAAAAACGCGCACCGATCGCCACCTCTGCGCAGTTTCATCGGTACACATATATTAAAACTGTATATATATACACGATATGCGACGATATTTGTCAGAAATATACCGTGTATACGCCGAAAGTATTACACTGTATATGTGCAATTAGTGAACTCCGTTTTCAATGCATGGTTCGATATATATATATCCTTTATTCAATTATATTTTTGTTGTATAACAAAAGTTTTAACAAAGGTTTAGCAAGTCTTATAAAGGTGTATACTCTCTTGAGAGAAACACGATCACGCGTACACACATGTAAATATACAGAATTGTAATTAGCAAATGAAGACTATATGCGATGATGGATTAAGTACTGCACATGTCTTTCTAGAGATTTTGAGTACATGCTCAGCATATGCAGGTAAAAGTAACAGGTATATATAGTGACTTTGTGAGACATTTATGCCCCCAGTAATCGGAAATGCATTGAAAGGTCAAAAATCGAATTAAAATGGATTCAAATGGATTGAAATTGATTCATTTTCTATCCATTTTAATGCACTTGAATCCATCTTAATTTTTTGACCTTTCAATGCATTTTCGATTACTGGGCCTTCATCCCGTATCCACCCAGTAAACGAAAAAGGATTGAATATTCAAAATTTGGATTAAAAAGGATTCAGAATGATTAAGATGGATTCATTTTACATACCAATGAATACTTCCTAAACGAAAAGGGATTAAAGGTTCAATAAAGGAATTGAATGGAATTAAAACTGTCAGAGAAATGACACGATTGGGTTATATTAACCAATCACGGCGTATCCTACTTGTTTTAATTCCATTCAATTCCTTTATTGAAACATGAATCCGTTTTCGTTTACTGGATATCCTACGATTTAGATAGTCCTGGATTCAAATGTATTTAAATAGATTCAAGCCAATGCCTTTGAATCCAAGTGTACGTATCCCACGGTAAAAAAAAATGATTAAAACATCAAAACTTGGATTGACAAGAATTCAAAAGTATTCGTTGTAGAAGAAATGAATCCATTTTTAATCATTCTTAATCCTTTTTTTACTGGGCCCAGTTTCAATCGCTTCGAAAATAATATTTTTGGATTCCGCAGGACACTTGCACAGATTGGCATGAATTGTCTTTTTTCGATTCAGCATTATTACATTTAAAAAATTAGAAACTTTACTGAAAAAAGAATTGCCGTATATCGTATACTACTATTTATTAGATAGTAGTGGTTCCAGTTACATACTTCATTTGTTTCCGTGTATGTAAAGGTAAATGCAGCAGTCGAAAAATGATTCAGAGGGATTGAAAATTTGAATCCATTGGAATTTCTAATTTGTCCTGAATTGAAATGGATTGAAATGTATTTAAACGAATTCACATGAATCCATTTGGATTCAGGCCAATGCCTTTGAATCCATGTGCACGTATCCCAGTTTCAATCCCTTCGAAAATATTATTTTTGGATTCCAGCACATTTGCCCACCCAATAAACGAAAACGCATTGCAAGTTAAAAATACGAATTCAAATTAATTAAATTCACGTACTTTACATTAGTAAATTAATTAGAAAATAATTACATTCAAATACAGTTGACACCCTTGCTAGGTAATTAAATTAGGTAATTTAATTCAAATGAATTAAAGTGAATTAAAATGCATTAAAACTTGATGCATATACATGAATTCATTTCAATTCGTATTCGTAACTTTCAATGCGTTTTCGTTCACTTGGCAGATTGGTATGAATTAGCTTTTTGGGATTCCGAGGCATTCAGCATTATTACATTTTCGACTTGATTATTTTTGCATTATTTTAGCATTATTTCTTAATAGTCGGATTAGAACGAAAACCACATGATTATTTGAATTCGTTTTCTTTCCAAAAACTGACATTTCTTATTAATTAGTTCCAATATGTTATTGTTTGCTGGGTATCTACTATAAAATAATCGGAACGCATATTTCGAAATGCATCGAATTCAGTCCGGTGTAAAAATTCGCCGAATATATTGAACCAGATTAGAACGAAAAGGAAATCGTTGGAAGATGACATGCGTAAAGTAAAAAAAGTCGTGCGTAAAGTGAAAAAGTCATGCGTAAAGTTAAAATGGTACGCATTTAACTTTATATACGCATGCCTCTTTCAATTCATGCATAAATTATTTACTTCGCGCATGACACCACCCAGAATCCGTAAATGTTCACTTTAAGCACTAATCCGAGGCACCTAAAATACTTTAAGCATTATCTTTACTCTCCCAAATACAAAAAAAAAAACGGATACCTAATTCGTCTGAAAAAGTAAACTTTTACACCCTTGTTAGGTAATACACTATTTCGTCATCAAATTGCTTGCCATCAGATCCTACTTCTGAATTTCCAAAATCACCTGTATTTGCTATATATATATACATCAATAATTTCCTTATAATTATTGTATTACAATCGTGAAATTCATGACGTACGTACAACTACAATCAAAACTTTTTTTTTCATTTTGTGAACATTTTATACGATTTTACTTTTTATATCCTCACAAAATACAGTAAAAATCAGAATTATGCAGAAAACGACGCATTTTTCGTTATTTTTCGAGTTTTCCTTCATTTTTAAAAAAGGTAAACCGAATTGAATTAAAAACAAGAATTTTTCCCGTAAGCTACAACTATGTTGTCCACCTTTCTCCAGACTTTGGAACGGATCGTCATATCCATCATATGGCTGTATTTTTTCAAATAAAATTCGCCATATTTTTCTTCTAAATATTGTAATTTTGATCCCGTAAATCGTAAGAGTATGCCAATTAAAAAATATAAGAAAAGTACGATTCGTCATGATATTTTTTGTTTTGTGATTTGTCAGTGAGGCCCGAAAATTAGCTAAAAATTCCACTATTATGGGCGTTAATCGAATGCATTTCAATGTATCTGAATTCTATATTTATCCTTCATTTTGAAGGATTTATTATTTTTTTATTTAAATTCACTTGAATGTGTATTGTCTTTTTAAGGTTTTTAAATTTTAAGGTTTTTCCATTTTTTTATGTTTTCAAAATGATCGAGTAGTACGTTCACATTCGCTACTTTATAAATTTTCATGTATTTGATTGTTATTTTTTATTTATAAATTTGAATTGAAATGCATTTATATTTAAAAAAAAATAGGTTCTGGTAAGGGTAAGGTATAAATCTATATAATAAAAACAAACCATAATCGATAATTCACTAGTTTCCCCCATCGGCCGCAAAAATAATTTTTTTTACAAATGTTAACTTTCTTGCAGCCATTCTGCAGGATATATATTCTACCAATGATTTCTCAAAATCGAGTGTAAATAAAACGACAAGAAAACACGATTAAACCAAGAAAGAAATTGAAAAGTTTTTAAAAGTTCATAGCTATATACTTCTTAACGTGAGATACAAGAAACATGTGCCCGTTTAAAAATCAGATTACAAAATCGGGGCATAAGTGCGTCACACCTTCTCGAGATGTTTTGTTCGTAATCGGCAGAATCAGACGTATAGTCTTCGTCCATTATAACAGAAATGAAAATCATTTTCAAAACACGGGCACACAAGTTTATACGTTTATTTATAGATTATGGCAATTGTTATGGGGATCTTCTAACGTTCGATTTCATGAAGACATCAGGGTCGATGTCCCTATATACTATAGTAATTATTATTATTATTACAAAAATTTTAAGATTTCGAAAGTACGTTGTTTATATTTTCTGTTACGTCTTTAACTATAAAAGATTTTTTTTTGCTATATATCCAGATTCTTAAAAAATTGAATTAAATATGGTATAACATATCATATTGTCAAAGAATGTTACACTTTTTATCATTGATATGATGAATCTTATCATCGGCGTATTCATGACATACTGTAATCGGATACGTGACATGGAATTCTACTTAAAAATCACATCTTCATAAAAACAATTTAGTGTTTCGGTCTCGATATAGTCTCGAAATTAAATGTCTCATCTCAGTATTTTGGTATCGATCTCTGTCTCGACTTTAAATCGAGAGTCTCGAGGTGCGGATCTCGGTCTCAGTTTCGGTCGTAATGCATAAAATGTAGAAATAAAAGAGTATTTAAATTTATAAATGTTATGCAAATGTTTACTGTTATATTTGTAATATTTAATCGAATCTCACACTTATTATTCATTTACGAATACCATATATGTTCCAAAATATGACGGTTCAGTGCTGGAATAGGAGTTAATTTTCTGGATTCAGATATAATTATATCTGAATTATATATGGCTATATCTGGATCATATATGGTTATATCTGGATCATATATGTTTATATCTGGATCATATATGTTCCAGATATGATCATATATAATTGAGATATAACGATATATGACCATATATATACATATATACTTATATCAGGTCAAAAAATCATATATGATCCAGATATAATCATACATGATTCAGATATAATTATATCTAATCCATTTTTTCCCGATATATAAATGGAGTAACTTTTTAAGTCCCTACATACTTCTCAATAGCTATATATTGGCTTGATAAATTAAAAAAACAAAAAATATAGATTTTCCTACCTTCCAACATATATGTTCCAGATATAACGATATATAATTATATATGGATTTTGACCTGATATAAGTATATATGTATATTGTATATATATGGTCATATATCGTTATATCTCAATTATATATGATCATATCTGGAACATATATGATCCAGATATAATCATACATGATTCAGATATAATTATATCTGAATCTTATCACATGTGAAAACATGTGCTACAGTTTATTTACAAAGTTTTTTAAGTATAGATACCTTTTTGGGTTTCTATAGTGGCATGAGAACTTAACAGATAATTGTAAATAATATAAATTCATTTTATACACAATTTTTTTTAGAATAATTTATATTTTACAACAATTTAAGTTACACTTCATTTGAATGCCAGTGTAGCGTTGGGCATGTCGGCTGTTCATAGGAATCAATGCGCCAGGATTTTCCATCAAATCGACAATATAATTCGGCCTTAAGAGTTTCGTTGGAAACATCGTTTGCTGCATATTCCAGCAGCCCGGCGTCCCAGTTGACGTTTTTAATAAACTATCCTTTTCACCAGCGTCTACAACCTCATACTGGCAAAAACAAATTGAATTAAATATCGAAGTACGTATGAGAATTCAGAAAAAACCGGAGCATATATATATACATGAAATAACTTTAAACCCTTATCATTTAAAATAAATATTATGCAGTATGCCAATTATGTGAAACGTTTAAAAAATTGTAAATATTGATCGAAACTCTGTTCCATACCGTCGCTCCCATCCCCCTCCGTACAGGTGGTGGATTTGAACTGGGTTCAAGTATATAGAGTTTACTCCAATTAGATATTAATTACTGAATTTGTGTTTTACTTACCTCCGGTACTGCAATTTCAATCCATGCCTTGGCGTATTCCCCTCGTACAAGCGAGGCAGGCAAGCATATTTTGTCGGCTATTACTTTGAACAATAATGCCCTTTCCAAATACATTCCGACTCGAATCTTCCCTAAAGGGATTACGCTCGTCTCAGTTTCTTTCTTGATCTCCTGTATATGCAAGTCCACTTGGTGATCGACACATCGATTGGTCGGATCGCTACCCGACATCTGTCGGGCCACGTATTTCCCGAGGAAAAGAGCTCTTGATCGAATGGTTCGAACATCTATAATTAGTGGGTTGCTGAAAAATCACCATGATTAACTTGCAATGTTATTTTATATAGAATGGAATAGTTTTATAAATACAAAACAATTCTAAACATATACGTCAGAATATCCCTATTGAAAATATCCAGATAGTTTGTTTTCTATGTGGTCCAATGACGCGTGATTGGAGTGGACGGGCATTTCACCAAGTCTAACTAGATGGTCACATAACCAGGTATAGCCAGTTGTCTAATAACATTTTAAAAGCTATTTTGAATTGTACATTAGTCATTTTTAAAATAAACCTAAAAAATATTGACATTACTTTGACCACTTGGTTATCATCAAGCGGCTCTTGCACCACTTGGTTTTGACTTGGTGAAATGTCCAACGTTATCATGGTGGTCTGACCATGAGATTTGACCACATGGAAAAAAACCATCTAAATATTTTCAACCGGGATGAAGTGATGATATTTTTAATTTAATAGACTCTAATTTATTCAATCATTAATGAAATTCTGTCATTGCATTTCCGGAGCTATTGTTTAAACAATTTTGGTTCTTTGTTAATTTTAGATATTTTCAAAGAAAGTGTTCTTTAGCAGATTATCAGTCAACGTAATGATGCCTATTACTTTTACTTTCATCAATCAGAAAACTTAACAACTTTTGACATTGAGATATTGCTCGTATCATACAATGAAATTAAAAATCCTGTCAAAAATACTATTGAAAACTATTAAAAACTTATTGATTTATTGTAGTAACTAATATGATTGTTGTGGACAAGCCAGATCTCTGTACATTTTATAAGTAACTGCACGTAATCTACATGGACCAATACTGAAGTTCCACATTACTGTAATATTACTACTTATATTTATATAATGTTATACACTATAAGGGGTAGAAGCGGGACTTTTCGTAACGAGTATGATGGTGTGACACGAGTCATCGTGCATGCTCTGAAAGCTCATTAACAAAAGTTCGAATATATACCTCGAACAAATGACATCAGAAGAATTAGATTCCCATAACGATAATCGCAATTTAAAGGTCTGGAGGTACTTTCGTAGGTCAGAATCCGTCTGCATTTGACCGAATTTCAATTCAGCCCAAAAGTTAATGGTAGCCTCCGTGGCCGGAATCCCTTTAGAGATACTGTCACTTCGCATTCTTTCTTTGAAATCTTAGCAGAAATGCAGTCGATTGCCATTAGAAATACGAATTAAAATAATCATGACAGTAAGTACCTAATATAATCTATTCGCCCTGTTAACACCACCGCATACGATCTCTATCGTCGGAAGAGCGAACTAATCTAATTGGGCCATAGTCAAAAAATAACACGGGCAAGATGAGTCAAATCAGGCATTTAATTAGTTTTATTTAATTTACTTTTTGGAAAGTGGTGTAAGGATTTTATTCCACCTCTCACCCACTTGCAGTCCGAAACCACTAATATAAAACATATATATCAGTGTCCGGAACTCAGCACCATTGCCTTGTTTTTTTTTCAATTTTATTTGATTTTTATACCTATTTTTTCCTCAAAGTCTTTATTATCTATAAATTTTGGATTTTTTAATCCTAATTACATCCGCCTTATAGACTTCGTTTAATTTTGATTTTCGGGCGACGCGTTTCGAGCACTTGGTTAATTATCAAGCGTGTCAAATTTCAGCTCTTCTGTCTTCGTATTTATACTGTTTTCGTTTGTTTATAATATATTGCAATTTTGTATAGTATATTTGATTTGAATTCCATTTGGTCATTTAATATCGTACTATTGTTTGTATATGCTTTATATATTTCGTATTCCTCTAACGTATTTAAATGTGTATTTTTATTGCATGTGTGTAAGATTTTTAAATTACTTTCAAAATTTGTATAATTATGATTTTCTGTTATTATATGTTTTGCATAATTTGATTTTGTAGAGTTTGTGTGGTTTGTTGGTAAATGTTCTTTATATTTTTATGAATGGTCTGTCTGCTTGTCCTATGTAGTATTTATCACAATCGTTGCATGTTGCGTTCTTTGTTTGTATTTTTGTTTTTAATTTATATATCAGATTGTTATTTGTTTGAAATGCAGTGGTTATATTATATTTTTTAAATATACTTTGTAATATTTTTGATGTGAGAATGTTAAATTGTGTTGATATGTAAATTTTTTCTGTGTTATTTTTGTTGTTGTTAGATTAGTTTTTTTCTGTAACGTGTGTTTTATTGTTTTTTTATGTAATAATTTGTCAATTATGTCGGGGTTATATCCATTACTTTGTGCAATATATTTAATGGTGTTTAATTCTTCCTTATATTCGTTTGTTGTTAATGGTATATTTATTAGTATATGTATTAGGAAACTATTGTATGCTGCCTTTTTTTGTGTATGTGGGTGGAAAGATTCTGCATGTGTTGTGGTGTCTGTGTGTGTTGTTTTTTGCATTTTTTCCAATTTCTTACATTTTAACGTACAAAATTGGGAGTCTGGCCCAATTAGATTAGTTCGCTCTTCAGCCGATAAAGATCGTGTGCGGCGGTGTTAACAGGGCGAATACGTAACTGGAGTAAAAGTGACTTTATTACACATTTTCATTATGTACTATACATACCTTGAAGTTGAGAATATCTTTTCTTAAAATTATTCTCAAGCTCCGGAGTTTCTGGTTCTTCAAAGTTAACCACATAAATTGGCTCTCTTGGGCATAACTGCAGGCGAAAAATATCCTCCAAAAATGGAAACCTATGATGAAAAATTAATAATTGATTACACTTGTAATAACATTAGTTAGTTATAAAATAATATATAGTGACAAAAATAATATAAAATTAATATACAAATAAAAAACCATAATATCTGCCATTATCAACTGTTATGACTAAAAATGTGCAGAAAAAATTATATTAAATACTCATATATATACAGGGCGTCGCAAAAATGCAGGGGCAGTCCAATATTTCCGCAGGTAATGTTTCTTGTAAATAGGTCAATAACTTATTTGAACGTAAAATTTCCCGCTCTTCCGATTGCTAATCGATGTCTAAAAAGGAGGTTTCCATTTAACAAAATCAAGTGGATCATATATAATGATCTTCAATGTTATTGTCGAGGTGAAATTTGAGGTCACCATTAGATTCCGTGTTCAAAATTACCTTGACCTTTTTTGAAGAAACTGCCCAATACTTTTGTGACACCGTGTACATGAAAATACGATTTTATTTAAGAATTACATTGACAATTATTTAAGAAAAATGACAAATTTTTAATTAAATTTATAAGTTCCAATAATATAGGCTATTTTTTGCCCTTTAAAAATTGTTTGAAATTTATTTATTACTATTAATTAATCTTCAATAGCTATAGCGAAATACTCTTTTTTTATATAATGAACTTACGGACAAATACATCGACGTAGAATATAAAAGCCATCTTTTGTAATGTCGTGAAGAGATAGTCGTCCAGTGTAAGCAAATTTCAGTGATAAATTTGCTTCTAAAAGTGCGTCAATGCATGTATTCCATGATGTTAAAATGCTTGCCATTTCACGATTCTTCAGCATGCTAAAATATTAAATTAGACTAAAAATGTATAAAAAATCTTACTTAAATAATATTGATAATATTTACGTATAAAAAATATTATATATGCATATATATATTAGGGTGGCTCCTATTTGGGGTACGTTTTTAAATCCTTACTGTTACTTCCGAACAACAAATTTTAAGCTTACGTAGAGGGCTGTACCTTGATTTGAAGTGGACCCCCAAGATGCTTTAAGTTTAACATTGTTTTTTAATGAAAAAGACATTTTTTATTTGTTTCTTTTTGTTTCGGAGAAAAGAATTGAAAAAATCTGGAAATTTGTTAATTCTCTCTGAAATATATTCTAAATATAATGCTTTAAAAGCGATAAGTAAACGATTTTTTAGCTGACTTCCCTCACAGAAAAAAATATGTTCGGTGTCCGAAATGACACCCAATTGGGTGTAAACCGCAATTTTTTTAGTGTTTACACTGACTTGGGTGTCATTTCGGACCCCGAACAATATTTTTTGGTGTACATTTCCGTAAGGGTTATTACGTTTTAAACACTAATCGTCTTTGGCTCGATAATTCTGTTCCCTAAAGTCATAATAAAATTATATACCAAGAAATTTCGAATACTTAATGGTTCTATGAAGAAAAATGCGCCACTATTTGTGAAGAAATTATAATTTTTGCTTATTTTTTTTTGATTATCTACTACAATTCGTAAAAAATAATCTGACGCTTTTGTACGTTCAGCATCGTATTTTTTACCTTTTTACGTATCTATTGTAGCACATTTTGATAATTCCATTTAATTCCACTAAATATTCCACATCTTCACGCAAGAACGAAATCTGCGAACGACTTTAATGATAACATTCGTGTGTCTTTAAGTACCGTTTTTTCTCACTAATTATAGGAGATGCGCGTAAGGATTTGAAAACACTTCTCACGCATAAGGGCTAACCTAATATATGTACGTCTAATTTTTCAAAAGGACAATATGTAATATATGTCGTTTATAATTTTTTTGAAGACTTTGTAACATCGATAATAGAAATGATCAGGAGTTACTTTATCAGAAAAAATCTTACATTAAGATATACTATGCCTAAAGCTTTAATGACTGAAAGTGAGATTTAAAACAAAGATATCATCGTAAATTATAACCTAACGATGGAATTGGCTCAATTTTGCACTTTTACGCCTTAGCAGTATGACTTAGAGATCTAACTTAACCTAACCTAACCTAGTCTAGACAATAACTTAATGATGTTATTAATCCTGAAAGTTCTCGAATACATGGCATTTTACTAATTAATTTTACTAATTAATTACTAATCAAGATATCCTTCTTTTATCAACAAATCAGCGGTCGTTGGATCGGAGCACAATATAATCGTAAGTTGTATCGCAGCATTTCTAACCGGGATGATTTGCGTATCAAGCATTAAATTTAATAGCTTCTTCTCTCGAACTTCATTGGCAAATAATTGGATCGCTTTTTGTTCAACACAAATAGCTGAAAGCGCTCCGCAAGAAGCTATTTTCAACTCGTCCCAAATTCGTTCGTTTGCCTAAAAATTGACAAATTAATATCTTTATAAATTTAATGTTGCCATTATTTTTCATCTACAATTTATTGTATGCTCCTAAGACTATATATAATAATTAATCGTGACTGCAAACAACAAGTAACACAAGGGTGCATCAACATTTTGACGAGAGTATAGTAGAAGGATCTATCTTTGACAAAATATATATTAGGCTCAGTTAAATGGGTTATAAATAATTGTTGTTTGTGTCTTTTACATTTGAAAAAATACTTTCAAGTAATGTAATGGGATTCTTTAATATAATTTCGTGTTACGTGAAGTATTCTAAGTGTTGTTAATAAACTAATATATTACTTCAAAGGAGACGCAAAGTGCAGAAAATAGATTTTCATCTATTAAATTTGGTAACAAGGTCGAAAATTCCGTTATTGACGTTATCGCTTGAACTGCTAGTATCTGAATTTCTATGGGAACCGTATCAATAGTATCCTTTAACAGAGACGCCAAATACACCTGTAAACAGATGAATCTTTATTAATTTTTTAAATTTCTGTAATACAAATCAATTTTGTTAACGCTGGATGAAGCAAAGCATTCTTAAAAATTTTATATTCACTCAATATACTGAAGTACAATGGCACGTGAAAAAATGTATAAATGAAATTAATAATAAATTAAAAATATTTTGGGTATATTTTAAGTTTTTTGAATATGTATACACTATGTTGTTGACAATATCGACTTAATTTTGACGTTAACAAAATGTTAGAGCAAAGAATAGAGAATCTTTAAATTATTAAAAGTATATCAAGGATAAGTGGATACGAAGTATAAGTTTTTTCCGAAGACTATCAAATACTTATTCAAAAATTTTTTTCTGAAGAGGGTCCACACCGGGACCGAAACGTCAATTATATGTTTTTAGTGTAAAATTGTTTTTAACAAAATTTTTTATAAGTGGATACGAACTTAAAAAAATCTTAAATAAATTACTTGTCCTTTGATCTCCAGAAAGTTCTTACTGTTCCGATAATCTGAACTTAACAATTCCTTTAATGCGAATGCGGCCGTTTCCCTGGTGTCCCAAGAAAAACGTTCATTTCGCAAAACGTCTGAAATTTTATTTTTGGTATTAAATTCGATGTTATAGTGATATACTTGATTGAAAGTTAAAAGTATAGTGATAATAAATAATTAAATTTGATAGACAAAATGAGTATAATTGTATCGTTCAATAAACATTTTTCTTTATTACGTTGTGTAAACGTATACAATTATAAAATGTTTAGAGTGGGTCGATCACTGATGTGATGAAAGATGTTATAAACCAAACCAAACGAATCCTAAGGTTTCTTACTTATTTAATGATATAATAAATTTAAAAAAAGTTTAAATTAAATTTCTTCTCTAGAGATCTATATATATCTTTGGTAAAGATAAGTAGACTTTTAATAATAGCGTGTGACAATTTTTCTTGTCCAGAATATGTTGAAAAAAATGATAGATCTCAGAAGGGACAAAGCAGGAGATAGAACCTAAAAAATTAAACAATGGAGTCGTTATAATATAAATATTCTGTTTATTAGTTCTAATTCCGCGGAACTTTCAGAATTGGACACTTGAAAAAAGTAAAATTTTTACGTTGATCTCTCCTTATAACCAATCTTATACCATTACATTTCTAGCATAACAAAGAGTTAAAAAAAGCGCGAGTCCACTCATTTTTAAACAAAATTTTGTTTTCTCTATAAAACAAAATAAATATGCAGAAAAAATTATGAAGATTTGAAAAATTATATATCCTAAAAAGATCTAATTGACCACTTTCAAGTATTTTTACATCATAAATATAATCTAGAAATACATGGGAATATTTATCTGTCAATATATCGCGCATAAATAAAAAAAAATGAGTTTAACATTTAAAAAATCATGATTTTCAGTTCCTGTGGTCGTAGTATACAGCAATATTTTAAATATCATAGAATGATTACTACGCACATTGTTATTTCGAATAATACGTTCAAATCAATTGGTTAAATGTTTTTTTTTTTATTTTTATGTTTTATTATTATTTTTTTATTTTTTTTTTATTGTTATTTTTTTTAATTTTTTTTTTTTTTTTTTTTTTTTTTTTTTTTTTTTTTTTTTTTTTTTTTTTGAAAATTTTTTTTTTTTTTTTTTTTTTTTTTCTTTTTTTTTTTTATTTTTTTTTTTTTT
>JAPYZR010002455.1:0-16850 GCA_030522945.1 Trichopria nigra
TCTGACAAATGTTACATAATCGCTCTTTATGTAACATCATTTTGTAAAATTCTGTTACTTTGGTAACATAAATGTATCAGAATTTTCCAAACATTTTTATATGTATAGTTAATATTATTTTATTAAAATAAATGTTTACTTCAAACCAATGTTTTTTCCCCGAAAGTGAAATCTTAATTTTGTAATTAACGATCACGTCTTAAAATCGCCAATTTATAGTACATATAAGTCCGTCCTTGCTTGTAAGAGGGCTTCTTTACATCACTCCTTACTTTCAGTTCAATTTTCTTGATCAATTCAGGATTTCATTGAACAAAAAGTATGCCTAAACTTGAAATGACCTTTGAGGGTCATTTCAAGGTCATTGTCAAGGTCAAATCGAAGGTCACCGTCTGATAGACAGGAAAAAATCTTAAAAAGCCAGTATTTATACGGTGTTTCCTCTATATACGACTTCTATTCTGCTTTGCCGGTACTTTTATAACACCCTGTATATAAATGTTTCGTACATTTATGACAGTACTTATGAAGAAAGTAGATGCAGCATCTAATTTATATTCCACTATAACCTATATTTAATTACGTCTAATTAAATCCTAGTTTCCTAAACAAAACTCTATAGTATTGTTTTAAATGGATTTAATGAGATTTTCTCGCTTTTGAAAATAATAGGCGTTCTTTTTTTTTGAAGTAGCAAATCACTGTTATCACGCTCAGTACAGTTAAGTAATTATGTAACAGCCAACCACGAATTAACTGCTATTAACTACCCACGAAAATTGTAGGGATGAAACATAAAACAGAACAATTCACGTGGATTGAAATTAAATAATGAATTCTTGTTCCACAATTTCACTTCCATGCCGTGAACAATTATTAAAAATCCTATTTTTAAAGATTTTTTAATTCATTTGTAGCTTTTGAATGTATAGTGTTTTTTGTTATAACCTAATTGAAACAAATGCAAAAAGAAATAAAAAATATATATATATACGCTTGGCGTGAAATGTCCCAAAAGTATGGAACATTGTCTTGATCCTAAGCCTTAGATAAGGAAGATAAGAGTAAGGTATGAGCCTCGAACCAGCCACCGTGTGAGATAATACATTCGTTTATTCACCGCGTTGTGGGCACCAATAACGCCGAAAGCACGATAAAGTGTAGTTTTCTTTTATTGCACGACCATCGATCAGCAGCAGCAGCAGCAGCCTATACCACGAAATGAGAATAGCGTTTATCGCCGAATTAAGGCCGGCCGTCGCCCAGCGCTTATTGATAGCAATGCCGGACGTATCGTTTCGATAAAAAAATGAAATATTTCGCGGTGCCGAAGTAATTATGCGAAATTTTCACGAGCCCCGCAGTGAAATATACTGTAATCTTGATTGAGTTCAATTTTCTTTCGTACCTTTCCCGGTCTTTTATCTTTTATCAATTAACGCCCAAAACCTTTTATTACTTTCACGATACGTTATCATCGACCAAAGTTATATAACATTTTGTCCTGGTGGAAATTAAATATGGCGGTTCTAATGAAAAAAAAGTTGAATTTTCAAAATTCAAAATGGCGGTTGCACGAATTTGAATTTGCCGGAATCTTGTTACTCGGAGTTTTTTGTTTTGGGTTTTCTGCGATTACGAATTAGTAGAAGTTACATTTTCAAAAGTTTTTTAACAAAATTTATCAATAAGGAACAAATGTTTATTATTTAATGAAACAGTACATAGAAAAACTGAAAACTCTTTTCCAAGTCCATATCTGATGACGATACCTTCCAAAGTACGGATAAAGGTGGACATAATAGTATATTTTACGAGTTTCCATTTTTTCTTACCTTCCCTACAAACATTGAAAGTACAACAGTTACGTAACATTTACATAAGTGTTAATTGTTACGTAACTGTTACATATTTGTTACGTAATTGTCATATAATTGTCAAAATTGTGCTTGCTGGGTTTTTAAATAAAATCTGCCGTATCGTTTTTCTAAGGCATGACCAACAAAATTCGGTTCAATACAATTTTTAGAAATTCATCACCGACGATGCCCGTATTTTGTGGATTTACTTATTGAAAATGTCATCGTACATACGTGATATGCATATACGATGTACATGATATGTTGGCACTGAACCCATATATTGACAGTATGTTACTGCACTCTCGTGCCTCCATTGAAGGAGATACCTTATAATATCTTTGAATAAAATGTGTCGCGTGTATATTCGGCAACACGACAGACTCGCACATTAAAATTTTGCGTATATAAAAAGTGTTTCGTTGAGTTTAAAAGAAAAAACAGGTTATACCAAATAATAACTAAACTTTATACAATTTGAAAAAAAAATGACACTTCTGGTTGTCATCGTAAGGATTGCGAAACTTACCACGTCGATGAGCTGCGAGAGCTTGAGCTTGATGCAGACCCGGAGGACATCGGACGTGTTGACCACCGGTCGCACAAGTTTGTTGTAATTAGACAAAAGATCATCGTAGAGACGCTTCGCGTCCGGATTCCCCGCCACAGCTCCGTGCACTACCAACGCCGACAGGAACCACACGCGAATAGTTTCCCCGATTATGGGGGGCATCATGGAGCCCCGCCGCTGGCTGCAGCATGCGACAGACAGGAACGAGCCGAGCGTTTATCCCGGATGTTAGCCAAGTGCCCGGACTCTGCTAAGTTCCGCGTAACACGAACTTTGTTCCAAGAGGCGAGACCCAACTAAGAACCGATAACAAAAAACAAACGATAAAAAGACAATAATGATGTCGAAGATCGATCACTCGAAAATGTCGACGCCGGTCATCGAGCATTCGAACGGCAAACTTTCGACGCGAGCCTTTCTCGCCGCATTCATAATAACTCGGTAATTAACACGGCTCTCTACACTCGAGGAATTCGCCACTAAACTATCCTACGTATTCTACCTATTCAGGCCCGACTCCATTAATCACGATTAGGGAATAATTGACGCGGTATATAGGCAAAAATATCGGATAAGTCACTCATATGCGATGTTCGACGATGCAAACGAGGTGATCCTACTTTCATCATCGGTATGATGCTCGTGCAATGCCAGTATAAAGGGATTCGAGTGTTATAGAGACTTTACTTTTTATCTTTAGAAAGTATATACCATGACTATATGGTCATAGCTAACATTAATGTTACATTGACGATACATCATTATTACTCGACGGTTGACTATACCCTGGTAGAAAGCTGTCCATTTTTCTGTTACACTGCCCAGTTATCCTATACCTTTAACATGAGGAAAAAGCAAACTGGACAGAAACTAGCCTAAAACTGGGCTCATTTTCTACTAGGGTAGGTATGGGAATTTAAGGGAAATTGAAATGAACATAGAAATGAAGTCTCCAGAATATCACAAATAACATCATATATGAAATATTTCAATAGCGATATTTCAAGAATGTTCTGAAAATGTCTCAAACAAAACGTTTCAAATGTAACATGCTGGAAACATTTCATTTGACATATTTTGGAAATAGTCTGAAGATGACGTGGGAATATCCCAAGAATATTTGCAAAACATCGGGAATGTCTCGGTCGTATCGCAGAATATGCCCAGGAAGTCTCTAGAATGTCCGTGAAATATTCCAAATGTCACTAGAATATCAAGATTGCAAATGTCACCAGAATATCAAAAAGACGGAAATGAAACGTTCTGGAAATGTCTCCAAAATGTCTCCGAGGTCTTCAGAATGTCAATATCTCAAATGAAATGTTCCGGATACATCATCGAGATGTTGCATTGCTATATATGCGTGTTGTACGAGTTCATCGTTGAACATTAGGATCGATCACGAGTCATAGGGTTGACGATTGATGTTTGTCTTAGGCCTTTGTGATCGACAATTTTCATGTTAGAAGTTACGTCTTTCTTACATCATCTTACAATACAAACTGATGTATATACATTACTGATGTCCTTCCTTACTTTATTCTGTAAGATCAACTAAAAGTACATTACAGTTTTTACTAAAAGTACGCTATGTGCACATTTAAAGCACATTATTAATAACCGCAATGTGACGTGAAAACTCGAGTGATTGTAAAAAATAGGGAATAAACGAGACGTATAGAGATCTTAAAGATTGTAAATGCAACTATCGATTGTTCGATGTTTGTGTGCGCGAAAGATTAGTCAAACACTCGTAAACGCTCGGCAAATTACATTCTAATTCATGGGTGTCACTGGTAAAGCAACTTCTGAGACATTCGTCTTATGCGGTCTTTACTTAATACCCTTACTGCAACTTAGTTTATCGGAAGTTACGTCGTCAGAGCAAGTTCTAGAGCCCATGAAAAACGCACGAATGGACGTATTTCTGGAACTTTTAACGTTTGAATAAAGAAAAGAAATTTTTAAAAGACAGAATAAGGCACAGTTGTATTTTATGATTTTTCTTCGACTATATACGTTTAATAATCTATAATTATAGTGTATGTATAGTACTGTGTAGTATGTATAGTCTACATGGTAGTCTGTAGTAGAAAGTAAAGTATAGTATGGTGGAAAGAATGAAAAAAGTACTATGTCAGAAATAAAATTTCAGAGAATCTAATTTTATCGGTGTATGCAGTAAAGCGACAAACAGACAAACACACATATACACACATACACATATATGTATATATGCATACATATATATACATATGTTGCACATATTTACAATTATGAAATTAGATTCTCTGAAATTTGATTTCTGACGATTTTTCAAAATCGAGTGATAATATTTTTTCATTCTTTCTACCATACTATATTTATTACTTTTTGGTTGGGATTATTTTCTCGAATCTTAAATACTTCTATTTTCTTGAGAATGGATACAGGATATTTTTTTCAATCGTTAAATAAAATAGTTTTATAAAACAAAAAAACAACGGTCGATTTTTGTTTTAACGAAAAATCGCGTTTTTTACTTTGATGTCCTCCAAAAAAATATCCAAAATTCTATTTATTTAAAAATCCTTCGTTCACTGTCGCGGTGACGTAATCTACTAACGAAATCTTTAACGTTTTTTGGTTTCAGGTGACCTAATCTAGACTCGTTACATCCAGGGGAATTCATTATTTTCTAGGACTCGAGGAATAACGATTAATAACTTTTAGGATTATGTAATATCTTTTATACAAAAAAAATAACCAGTTGGTCTTAAAATGATCGTAAACATTATACAAATATTTTTAAATAGTTTTATTACAACCGTTTAAAAAAAAAAAAAAATCGTGAAAAGCTTCGATTTTCGCCCTCATTATTGGATGCGATTCGTGAAAATTAATATCGTATATTAATTTTCGTTATAATTGATACATTAATAAGAGACCACTTATATTTACTCATTGCCTCTCATATGTCCACATACTGTACATGTTCTTCATGTATAACAATATTCGCGTTCGGAATTTTGTTTAAATGAAAAGTTAATTTCTTTTTTTTTCTTTTTTTCTTTTTTTCTTTTGAAAAAATGCATTTCTTATTTATTGGTACACATCAACATTGATTATGTTTTTTTTTGTCATACAGAATTATCAAAAAATTTTCATTATAAAAAATGTTGAAAAAAATATCGAATCATTATTGCAAGTGTCAATAAAGTTGTAGCAGTGGAATGAGAAAAATAAGTTGACATCATCACTACTAAATGGACAGAATTGAACGGTTTTTATCAATTTTTCAATGATATAAGATAGACTCAAATATATGTATTCGTGACTTGAAATATCTTTACCAAGTCATTAGCGTATAGGAAATCACGCACACCGTCATAAAAGACGAAAGTTCCAGCGATAAGTGCAAATACATGCACTCGCCGAACTAAAAGTGGACCCTACTACTGAAAATTCCCATATACGGATCCCATGTGAAAAACAAATTTTTGAATAATAATCGACAGCTAAGTTTTTTTTTAATCATTCCGTCAATAATGGCATCGTATATTGTTATTCACAATATTTTTATTGACCAACTAAAAATGTAATTTTCTAGAATTGACAAGAAATCCAGAAAAATGTTGTTAGATAATTTTACGTGAAAACTGATAACTATTACATTTTATTCCTTCAATATTATTCCTATTTCATTAAAACCATATTGGTTTAAAATTGTCTCAAAAATATACCAGGAACCTTTTCGATGTTTCTAAAATCAACATTTTTGCAAATTCCACATTTCCACATACGAATTTTCAGTATTAGGGTTCACGTTAGCCAGATTCCAGAAACAGACAACGAGCTGTCGAGTCGTCCGTGAATGTTCGTCTAATCAATCGTGAATGAAATGTTGACTAATAAACCGTTATAATCGTTTAAAATCCTTCCCGGAGTTGAGGCGCCGCACGCCAAGAAAATCAGGAAAGGGGAATCCCAACGATCCATCGCCTGACAAGCTTAATTCCGGGATCTACTTAACGATCGCACGGACACTCGGGAATTCGAGCGAAAGGGCACGGGGACTCCCACAGTGGCAGATGCAATTGACCCGGGATTCGGGATTATTCGAATCGTTGCTCGAAATGTGCCGAACATTGCCAGAGTGGATTCGCCCGTGTAAATTGCCGGACTCTGCGCCGATATCGAAACTTGCTTCCGTCGTCGTGGCGAGTCCTTCATTTATCTTGGGATGTAATGCCGGGATTTTCGCGAGTTGCGAATTTCACGATAGTCCATTGGTCGTTTGTTCATAGTTTATGGATGTCCCGTTGATAGAAACACTTTTCCTTTCGATATATGATCCAAGGAGGGAACTCCTTGAAAAACGAACCCGAGGAAGTGCGCTGGATTCACAGAACATCAAAAAGATGATTTGGATTTGAGCGAACTTTCACGAGCCATATGGAATTTCCTACATGCCAATAAACACGTTTGACATCTTAAACGTTATGGAACATTACATTTTATCATAATAATGTATAAATTTCGTGACAACGCGTCAAATGTCGTGACGTTTACTGTCATTACGTTCGAAACATCGTGATACAATATGGAACATTTTGGTGATATGATTTGAACATCGCGATACACTTTTAGAACATCATGATACATTTGTACATCATGATAGATTTGAGTACTAAATGTTCCTCATTGTCGTAACAGTCATCGTCATCAGAATCCACCAAAAAAAAGAACCATGTTTCCTTTTGAAACAAACAAATTCTGTGCTATGAATAACTTTTGAAAGCATTTATTTATAGATACCACGAAAAGGTCAGGATTACCCTACGAGTTGAAAAGATCGTTTTTGACACATGACACCCTAAGACAAGAAAAAAAAAAACTTGTATCGTCTGGTGATCCCCAGTAAAACTGGACTGTATTGTTATCAAGAACATCGTGAAATGTGACAATAATAAGATATCAGACGTAACATGATCATCCGTAAAATATCATTGTTTTTTTTTTCTCTCTCTTGAATAACAATCGATGACAAAGGTTGGAAAGACAACATCAAACATCACGACGGGAAATGTTGGACGAATGGCGCGTGAAAAATGAAGCTAAAAGAAAAAAAAGAAAAGAAAGCGCTTAAAAGTGTCCGTCACCGGCATCGAAAAACAACAATGTTTTTTGTTGTTGTTGTTGTTATTTTTCCAGGAAAAGAGAGAAAATTTAATTAATCGCCGACGTTATGTAAATGACTGTGGAAAAGGCCAGATTTCAGCGAATCGCAAATGTTCTATGTATCATCGTGACAAGTGAAATTGGGGAAAGTTTCAACGCGGATGCAATCCGTCAAGACTATCGGCGAACGATCAGGCCGAAGGCAGGAGGAGGGAAACGCGCCCAAGGGAGGGATCGCACTGACCTAACCTCGCGCACTCCTGCAAAACGCCACGCCGGCGATTATAATCGTAGCAGCCCTCGGTTACCGCTGCACTGGCACACACTATACCCACGACTGTTGGTGATTCTCCGCGTTGCTCGGCAGCAAGTGCCGAGATTTCTCCCGCCAGGAGGCGACAGCGTTCGCGCATCCAACGAAAAAGGGGGTGGCTCTGAAAGGTGGCGACGAAAGGGGTGGAGGTTTCAGAGAGAGAGAGAGAGTGTGTGTGTGTGTGTGTGGGTGTGTGTGTGTGAAAGGGTGAGAAATGGGATAGGAGAGGGTCGTAGAAGAGTAGAACTGCGGGAGAAGGTATACACCCTCCACTGGAGGAGAAAAATAGAGTGAGCGAAATCGAGAATGAGGATTCGCATTAATTTCCTTTTTTATATACACACCTGACGGACCGAACGTTTTAGATGCTGCCTATATATATATAGCTCCGCGACCTACCTCTTATATGCCTGATGAAGATCAATCACTACCGGTCGGATGGCTCGTCAATATATAAGAGGAGAGAGTCGAACAAAAAGAAAATAAGATCGTCGGGGCAAGTTTCAGTTGGGAAATGGGTCATCCGAACTTTTTCGGCGTAGAGCTGGCAAAAATGTTGATTGACAAAGGAGGAAAAACATTAAGTTTCATCGAATCATATACTTTAAGATGGAACTAATGAACTTGTTTCTTGCGTAAGAAAAAAAAAAGGATCGACGGATATTGACAGATTTATTAATAAAGGTATGTATCGATCAGGCTTGAAAATTGTACCATGCGAAAGGAAACGTCAGGAAAGTATCGCATCATTAGTCGAAAAGGAACCACCGCTGTTCAGGGCATCTTTTCCTTTTTTAGCGATTATGAGATGTTGTAACCTCCGTATGTATATCCCAGTTAGAAATGGACGTCCATGATTCGTCCAAAAATTGTTCTATTCTAACAAATATATGCATTAGAACTATAGAAAATTTTTGGACAAAAACGTGAGAATTTCTCAATTAATTATTAGACTATTCTGCTAGACAATATTTGTGTAGTAATATCTAGGAAGAATTTACAATGCATGGGACACAGGATATTGGCAGTATTTCGAACTTCTACCAGTGACAGATGTTCACTAATATGAAATAGCTCACAAGAATATCATACATACTCATGACTTTATTGGGTGTTACTGCACCACATTCTGTATATCATCGTCCACAACTGCAAAGAAAGAGTCCTGATCGAACGTCGAACTCCATTGTTGATCGAACTTTGAGATTAGGTTATAGGGATAATACGAATTTCGGATGAGAAGCAAAATAAAAACACTCTTTCCCTGCCTGATATATTTTCGCATTCTTCTTCACAGATACTGCGAGTACTGTTGAGAAATTCCCTTCTTTATTCTTCGTTATCCGCAATGGTTTTCTTTTTTGCGATAAATATAAACAAATACTTAAATTGATAACTGAGCAACGAACCCAAATAGCACTAGTACATCCACTGGACGTCCAAAGTACGTCCACTACATCCGTTCCACACGTCCATTGGATGTCCAACAAATGATAATGTCGTGTATGTACACTGGTCATCCCATCATATTCATATAATGGACCAAATTTGGATGAACATTGGACAAAACACGGACTTTCAATGGAAGCAAAAGTAGGTCCAGTGGACGACCAAAGTAGGTCAGATGTCAAGAAACATTGAAAACTAAACAAGAATACTCTAGAAGGGCGCCATATTGTCTTCCGGATAACATTTTTTTTTTTTAGTATGTAGACTATATATTTAACGTTCGTTTACCATACATACCCTATAATATCAGTGCATCATTGTCGGGCAATTATTGGCAAGCAATGTTTGTATACAATTTAAGTCTAATTTTATTATCCAACATTTGGATAATATGGTTTAGACATTTATTAAACTAGTTTTATTGGATATTTAATGGATATTAAATGGGTAATAATTATACCCAAAACATTTTTACAGTCCAATAATTGGACAATTTTTGTGAGAATTTTTTATTTCAGATTTGTTTTGGGTGGTGTTATTATAATTTATGTATATTTTATGCACATTCTTATCGAACATATTTGCGTAATTGTTAGTTTTAATCTAACAAAACTGTTTTGAATTTCTACCAGGGATTGGATGTCCAGATATGTATGAATGATGGATGTCCAGACTCGCAGGCATATTGCAATAACGATGTACGTCCAGTTTTTGCACTGTACGAACATTGTACCTTCATTGTACGAGTTATACGTACATTGTTAGAATGTATATCGTCCCTTTTTTACATTCTGTATTAAAGAGCAGATTTAAGATGCATAAGGTGCGATTTTGTTTTCAGGAAAGTTTAATCTTCACGATCAATCATACAATTACGATTGACTTAACTGAAAAAAGCGTTTTCTGTAGATCTGTATTCCTGTATAATAATCCAAGGTTATATTTTGCGGAGGGATGTGATTCACATCTGTTAAGATGGCGTGATTGTCTTTAAAATTCAATTTTGGCCATCGCTGTAATTTTTTTAACGATATAGGAAAAAAATGGATTTATAAAGTTATTCATGCATTTGTAAATCAATGTTCATTTTTCTACACGGACAGTGTTGAGCGATTGTACAAAAAGAACTGTTTGTAGTTTGAAGAATCGCTTTGAACTACAAACAACCTACCAACAGTGCACACGAACTGTGCATTTCAGCGAGAAATTGAAAGACCCTTTTTTTTATTGTGAATTCTGCGACGAATTCGGCTACATGTATCTTTTTCATTTTACGAGCCTTGAATGTTTTTATTCGACGTCTGGCGATTATGATGTATCCGCCATTCTTAATTTTTCAAATTGGACCTCGCATTTTTAATCAGCGAGCCTCAGAATTGTGCAAGTGTAGTTCTTGTGCATAAACGCTCAGAAGCTCCTGCTCGAAAAATGGGTCGATAGAATTAGAAATGCAAGACATGTATCACATATTCATATAGATAATATGATTATATATACCTTGTAGCTCTCGACCATGAAAAAAAAATGTAAGTCGCTTTAAATAAGTAAACAACAAATCATATTATTATCTTGAAAAAAAAAAAAAAAAAATTATTTTATAAAAAAATGAATTTAATTAACCTCTCAGTTATGTTTTTTTTTGTTATGACATAGCAATTTTGAAACGTTGCTGGAAATGAAGTTCGTAACATTTCCAAGAAGATTACATTGTAAAGTTCTTTTGATGTGTCAAACTTTCTCGGTCTAATTGTAACGTTGATGATGCCATTTTTATGCAATGACTTCTTTTTATAAACGTTCCCGAAACATTTAATTCATTCTATGCAACAGCTGAACGTTTCAGAAACAATAATGTACAGATGTACATTTTTATCAAGAAATGGATACAATGTAACGTTTCAGGAAGATTACACATGTTTAGCGGAATGAGTTAAAAGTATTTAGAAGCCAATTTCAACTTGTGCTATTCAAATATTGGGTTTCCTCCTTATTCCATCACATTTTAACTTCCTTGCGAACATGTGAAACTTTCATGTGCAAATTGTAAAGCTGCAGATGTCATTATTAAAGGAACGTTCCTGTGAGTTTGCAATTTATACATTCTTGAAACTCGTTACGTAAACCGTTTCATAACATTTTTTTGTACCATAGTAATTTCGAAACATTTCCAAGAAGATGACACTTTAGGCCTCCTGTGAAGTATCAAACTTCCTTGAAGGAATTGTAACGTTGCGGTTGCAATTTGTATGAAACTTTACAATCACTTCTTATATTATCAATGTTCTCGAGATATTTCATTCATTCCATGTCACAGTTGAACGTTTCAGACATAATAATGTCTATGCGTCGTTACATGTTTTGTTAACAAATGGACATAAAACGTGACGTTTCAGGAATGTTACGCGTTTAGCGGGTAATATTTTTCCAGCGCTAGAAGAGTTCAAGCAATGACAATCGTTTGCTGCACACAATGTAATCTCGCCTGGCGTCCTCGCATTCATATAAAGAATGCACGCATTCTCCCAAAAATAGTTCAATATGAAAGAGCTATGAAAATTTAATACGGCTCTACCGTGGAAATTGTGAAATGATAGGCGGATGAATCGAAACTTAGCTCTCCGCAAGGTGCTAAAAAGAGCAGGGGAGAGATTGGAAGCGCCAACGAGCGTTTCGATGCCAGGAAAGAGAAATTGAGATGGGTGGCTTCGATTCAGCTGGGCTGATATATCATTCCGCCACAGACGCCAATCTCCCGGAAGAAGCCTATCGGTATATATAGCAAGCAGTAGAGACTCCTTCCCCTTATATACGTTATATTATTTCTTGGAAATTGAATATACCTTAATCTCTTTAACCGAAGGCCTGCCAACTATTTGCAGCAATCGACCTCCTATATATGTGGAATTATATCCCTAACAAGAACGGAATTTGTTCCGTGGCTGGAAATGATTCGATTTCGGCCCTCAATAGATATATATATATATCGATTAATCTCGAGAGCATCGATTCGCGATATGCCGCAATTGCTTTTCCTCTGCGCTCTAATCGCGTTAATGTTAGGGTATTATAAAAATAACAACATATCAAAGTCTATACAATAAATTCTATTTTAGACGTATCCATCAGGCATGTAGTTCCATCAGATTGTAAAAAAAAAACTTCGACATTATGCGTAACGATACGTATATATTCAAAGCTGTAATATACGACGAGGGATCCAATTTGTGCTTGGGACCCAACCTACTGCACTCTTAGTAATTACGTCATTACTTTACCTCCACGACTTGTAAAAGATATTACACCCTCTGTTTGTCAAAGTGACTACTGTGGTTTACCTCAACCCAAAATATCCGGACTGCATTTACCCCATCAAGTATAAAGGCGCTATCGTAAAGTTGACGAATTTGTCGACAATCAAAGGTGGTATACCTTCTACTGGCGCTTGTAGATCTTCGAGGTAGGTGCGAAACAACCATTGTTGGTATATTGAGGGATCTCGACGAGTTACCAATACCAACCTCTTCGAATCAACATTTTATTATCGACACCATCGAATGATGTTTCACATGTATTTGGCATACTTCTGGAATGTTTACTCGAAGAATGTATGTTACATTTCAAAAAAATGTTTAATTCATTACGGATCCAGCAGAGATCCGTGGTAGAAATTTTGCTAATGCAAGATGTGCAAGTTATATCTCACTGCTATGTTAATGAAGGGTTATGAAGGTAATAATCACGATAAGCGTTAAAGACTGGATTTTAGGGCCGTCATCGCCAGAGATGACATCACCGGATGTGAAAGTCCTAAACAGCGTTTCATCACGGCTTAAGGTTTGTCGCTTCGGGAACGCTCAACAATGGAGGACCGTGACTTACGTCGGCGTCGCGATACGCGCCCACAATGCCGTCGTAATGCTGCTGTAATTCGGTTAGATTTTTAACGTCTATTTTCACCTCGCCCTGGGGATATAGCGTCAGGTGTCGGACGTAATGTTCCGTAAAATGAATATTCAAAAGGGGCCGCATGTCACTTCAATGATATTGAAAAATTACTTTGTCAGAATTTTAACAATGTATAATTAATCATTCTTATTGTTCAATAACCTGTTTTTTTCTTTTTGTAATATTAAAAGAAAGTAGACACAAAAATATTTGAGACTATAAAGTATAGAACAATTATTATTTCGTCAAGGAAAATCTAGAAACCGAACGTCAATATCAAGACTAGAGTCCAGATATATATACATATACATATATATATATACATCAGAAATTCTTCTGGGAATAATAAGACCATGTTCGTAGATGTATATATGTATAGGATCCCCGTCAGTCAATTTCTTCCATCCCGTTCCCGTATGAAACTTTCAAGGACCTCTCAATTCTTTTATTAATCTCCTTTGTGCCCCGCATACTTTTACCTTTTCTTTCGTGTCTTTTTCGAAAGCTTTTATTTTCATCGCCATATATGTCAAAGTTCAATATGGAACAAGTGGTATATAGCGAATACTATACTCGTATATAGTTCAGCAACGGGAGCGAGTAGTTTCAATGGCAAAACTTGCAAATGCGCAATTGTGAAGTAATAAAATAAGTGTATATTGCACTTTTCAGCCTCCTTCCAAATTATGACAATAATTCAGTCGCGCGAATTGCGCACGAAAATAGCACCGTCGAAAATTTACAACCTGCCGTTTGAAGCGCGTGCGAACGCGAAAAATGAGTGGAGTTCGTTCCTTTATATTTTAATACTTGCTACTTTTGATTGTGAATCGTGGAAATATGCAACAATCCAACTTGTGCGTGCCGATTATTAATTGAAATTTTTCAATTCTACGTAATTACGATCAATCAATTCTAGATATTTATTAACTATTTATACATGTTTTATCATACAAACTTCGTTTGAGCTTCATTCGTCATTACCCCACTAATGTCCTGAGGAGGTTCTCGGGAGCTCCTCAGGACATCCCGGGACGTTACGGTGTTGTATGGGCCGCTAAACATTTTATGAATGCAAAAACATTCAGTTAGCACCGTTACATTATAACCTCCTTGCGAAAATGTGAAACTTTCTTGAACAAATTGTAACCTTTCAAATGTCATTTTATGTGCCATAGTAATTTTGAAACGTTGCTGGAATATGAAGTTCGTAACGTTTCCAAGAAGATTACATTGCAACGTTCTTGTGATTTGTCAAACTTTCTTGGTCGATTTGTAACGTTGCGCATACCATTTTTTTGCAACGTTACAATGACTGCTTATTATAAACGTCCCCGGGACGTTTAATTCATTCTATGCAATAGCGATACGTTTCAGAAACAATAATGTACAGTTATCAAGAAATGGATTCAATGTAACGTTTCGGGAAGATTACATGTTTAGCGGGTAATGCTGATGAAATAATGAATCTGCAAAATATTGTATCGGAAAAAGATATCATAAAAATTGTTTATATAAATATACACCTTAGCAGTACAATAAGCGTCCTGCTGCTCTTTAGCCCGGTAAAAATACGGGTGCTAAATAAATATGATGTTTTTCATCCATTTTCCCAGTGACAGATGACTCGAGTCTATCATCGGCCCAGGATAAAACGATTACAATTCGATATTTCGTTAGGCGAAATCGTTTCTGAGTATGTATAAACCTGAAAAAGTCATAAAAGTGTCTAATCGATATCAAACCGCTAACATTTGCCATCCACCTGCACGTGGAGTCGACAGCCAACCGAACTAGCACATTCCATCAGAAAACTGCTGAATATTTTGAAAAACAACAACGAACGATTCTTCAGAAGAGCTTCCTTACGTTTATTCTAGTAATAAAGAACATCACCCCAATGTCCATTGACAATATCGACAATATTGACTGCACCGAATGACATCGTCAGGTTTCTCCGTATTCCTTTTTGCGATCCCCTCGCACGGTGTCTACTTCCAATGTTATATCAGTGATCGTGATAGCAGATACCCTAAAAATGACAATTGAACATCTGACGATTGAAATCTCTCTACATTTCGAAAGACTCTTGTATCTTTGTTTCCTCGAACGTTGGACGTTTGACGACAGAGACAAGCGATGGCAGAATCACTATTCTGGGCAGTATACAAGTAGGTCCACAACAGCCCAATAAGAATAAAGAGATCTTTGAAGAGTTTCTATTCGGCTGTCGAGAAAGGAAGACCAGAGACTTGTGAGGTGCAAAGATATGGGACTGTCATCGACTATACCGGATACCGAATCGCCAGTGTATAACGATAATCGGCCAACGAGTTGACTGTGCCCCCGCAAAGGCTTTCGGCAAGCTTTCATCTTCGAACCTCATCCAAACGATCGGTCCACTACACACGCGTTAATGCAAAAGTTCCGAATTCACGTGTCGCCTCTCTCTCTATATATATATATATATCTATATATATACATCAGGATGCTTTGTTTTGCAGTTCGTTTCGAAGGCCGTAGGGGGGAAACCACCGGAAGTTTGTAATTCGTCCAGTATCGACGGCGTGGCGTACCAGCAGATACCGTGTTTACAGTTCTATGCGCTGACCGATTGCTGCGGGTCATTGCCCAATTTTCGCTCAATCCTGACCAGCTTCGAAATGACCGGAACCGGAATTATGAACCGGAAGTGCGTATATATGCTTACTAAAAATTCCCACGCGTGTGGGAAAATTCACTATGTGTGGTTTTGTGGCGAAAAAAAAGCATTTCCCATATAGGAATGTAAATCCAAAGCCCGTGTTCATTCATGCGGTTACATTCCGTCCGTGTCGTACAATGTCATAAATATATAACAGGATTTATTTTTTGCAAATAATCAAAGGGACGAAGTAAAAAATTAATTTCACCCGCTGCATTTATGAATCAAGCACGTCACGTGTTCCTGGAATATTCCGTCGCTGGGTCTCCATTCCCAAGTCGGGATACCTCATATATTAATATGCACGCCTGTATACGCGTATATATACATATATATATCCTGTATCGCCGACAAAAGTCGAGAAGTCCGTATTCGTCATCCGGAAAGTGAAAACTGCTTGGGGAGAAACAGGGAAGAATGCGAATCTTTCTTCAACCCGCTAAGTGGAGTGGATATTGATCTTACTCTTTATGTGGCAGCTCGAAGCGTCTCCCGCGGGGTATACATTTGATATGCGTATTTCAGGTTTTCCACGGGTGCTGCAGCAAAAGCATTCAATTTACTTGAGAGCAGTAACATTTACATTAAAACTGCTTAAATTATATATTAAAGTGGAATTCTCTCTACAATAAACGTGCAACGTAAAATAAAGTATATACGTTATCATATAAATGTTGGGATTTTTTAATGTACATACATATTTATTTTCAAGTAAATATTTACTTGAAAATAACAAATTTTTTTTCAGTGTATATACACGGAAAAAACGACTTGGTTGAAATGACTAATTTATTATTGGTTGGATATTTATTGGTTAATACAACCATTTACTTAGTCGAGAGAATAAAT
>JAPYZR010002456.1:0-16848 GCA_030522945.1 Trichopria nigra
TGTTGTTAATAAAACTTTAGTAGGCAGGTATCCAAATAAAAAAATTTATTTGTAGTTAATAAATTTTAGTAGATGTTAATAAATTTTTTCTCTGGGTGTTGTCTTTAGAAATGTTGTTTCCTAAGACTTTGTTTGTTCTTATTTCAAGGCGGAAAATAATTACTGTTCAACCTTAATTATGATATGATTTATTTTATTACCATAAAATTTTATGATCTGGTATAATCATCTAAATTTTTTTATTCCTATGGAAGACATTCTAAAACTTCATCAATACCATTTTTTATCTTGTGAATGAATTATTAAAGACGTTAATAATTTAGAGCCCTTGTTCATTAACAAGAGAAAAAGGTAATGCTACTATTGTTGGTCTGTACGATTAATTATTAAAATTCATTTACCTGTATCCGCAATACTTTTCCAATTTGGGCCAGTTTTCGAGGTATTCTTTGCAGGCATGAATTTGATAGAGCGTATGCAACTCACGAAAAACTGTTCCCCTGAAAGAAAAAATTATAAACGTTTTATAGTTTGTTTATGTTTTTTTTTTTTTTTTTTTTTTTTTTTCGTTATCTTGGGTCTTATGACTTCCATGCTTTCAAATCTGCTATAGCAGATGTCGCAACATTTTCTTTTTGTAATTTTTTTACGATACTATTTTATAGAGTTTATTTACGATATTGTTGCTTCCTAATATGGTATAAGAAAATACAACCCATCTACAATGAGAGACCTTTTCTTTCGTCATTTTTTAAAATTGATACTATAATCCTAATAAATAATTACAATTACGTAAAAACTATAAAATACAATAAATTTCAGAAGTATAACTATATAATTTAATAGTATATAATACTTGTTGTGCAAAATACTTCCCAATATATCTTTAACGCTAATGAACTGATGTAGATGGCGTCGTTTGTCAAAAGTGGCAAACACGTCAATTTGCCTTTAATATACGCAAATTTAATTATTTCCTTACCGTTTCTCATTTCTTTAAATAAACATATAGTAATTTAATATCGACATTCGATTTCCCTTTATCGATAAATGTAAACCATTATTTCACTTGTTACATGTCAAACTACTGAAATTTCATCATTGTTGAAATAATCGGCTTTTAACTTTTAACAAAACTTGAATGAAACGAGTCTCTCCGAGAGTGGCGTAAAAAAATGAAATGCAATTAGTCTGAAAAATTCTTCAGCGATCGATTAGAACAATATCGTTGATTGGCGTCTAAGCGAAAGGACAATCTTAAATTCGCCCCTGAATCCCGGCAAATTCTAAAGGAACAAGTGCATTTAGTCAAGAGCCACGTCTGGAAACTGGAAGGGAGTGCGAATCAAATCAGGGCAATTAGGCTGCGCATTCAGCATCAGGGAGTTTCTCGCTTTTCTCACTCCCACTCACTCGCCCGTAGGGGAAAAGTGTCGTCTTAAATTGGCAACACGAGTTTATCGAGAGAAACTGGGAACGCACGAAAAAGAGATAGTTAAGGATTTTCGAGTGATTGGCATCGTGAAGGAAGAAACACGTTTATAGACTTTTCCAGCTGTCACGATTCTACGCACATACACGTCTTTTTCTCTTGTTCTTCTTCATTTCTTAAAATAGAAATGAAAACTAGGACGATTATTAATCGGTGTAATTTAAAAATAACAATGTCAGGAAAGTCATCGGGATTACTTCATCTTGGACAATTTTCAAATGACATAAAAATGTTGTTTATACATTAGAAAAAAAAAAGAATTTTCATTCCATTTATGAAAAAATATTTTGTTTTGTTTTTATTTTATCATTTTTGGGTCTTAGTCTTCTTATTTCATATAGTCTTGTATTTTTGTCTTACAATTACTTTTGAATGATAAAATCGATGTTGAATGTATGATAATAGATTTCATGGGAATGACATCTTGGCAAGATTGAGACCGAAACTGTATTTTAAGAATATATATATAGATAAGTATAGTTTTGTTACTTTCTCTTGCAATTATATACTTATTCCGTATCTTGTTACTTTTGTATTAAAAGATCAATACTGTAAATCAAGAACTATGAAAAAGTTTGCTGTGAGATTTTTAAACAAATTTTATTAAAAAAAAAAAAAAATATTGAGACAAAAACGAGCTTCCTAAATCCCTCCAATCAATGCATGTACATTGTTAAAAAGCTGTTTAAATGGCGGTTCTAAAACAATTGTAATACAGTGTCGAAACAATCGATTGAATGATCAGTAAAAAATATTTATATAATGCGATATGATTATAAAGTAACAGAGAAATCTCATTCTGAGATGAGAGTGGTACTTGAGGCCTTGCAACAAGACGAAATTCTAATACTTTCAAAAATGTAAAGGCACGTCAAGAATTGTGACTCAAGTATACATTTTATAAAATTTCATATATCAAAATAATGAAATAAAAGTAGAGAATAAAAGAGCTGTAATTAATTCTACGCGCAATAATGTAAGTTTATAATATATCTAGTGAGTATACATATATTTACCAAGTTTTGATCTCTTCCGGTGTGTATTGTATTTTTGGAATTGGCTGGCCACTGCAATTAGAATATATATGATAAATAATTAAACGTGTGCAATTAAGACGTATGTACATACATCGTATATGTAAAAGTATACACTAATTTTACACGTACTATTTGTAATTATTAGCAATGTCAGCAAATTGCTCCCTTCGTTTACGATACACCGGATCCTTGAAACCCTGAAAATGTGAAATAATATATGATGGTTATAGATATGAAAATACGTCAATAAGTGTTATAATAGTGGTTATTTAACTTCAAATTGTACTAAAAACAATTAATGTATAATGTCAGTTTCAATGGCCCCCCACCTTACGTGGACCTCCTGAAACATTTTTGATATATATATATATATATATATATATATATGTGACAGTCGAAAAGTAAGAGCGCAAACATATTCGAACAAAAAAAAAAAAAAACATTTACAATAAGTTTCGAAGTGAACAGACGTTTTTCCAAGTACAAGCGAATGTTGTATATATAAAAAGAAAAAATAAAGAAAATGAAATTTCCAAATTATAATTTTGTACATTATTCTAAAGTGAAGAACTATCGTGAAAATTGATTTTTTAATGGTGAGATATTTTTTTTGTTGGATATTGAAATTATATAGGGTGGCTAAAATTTGTTTCATTTTTATTATAAATTTACCATTTTTACGAGTATAAATCGCCATTGAACTGGTTTCAAACTATTTTTTAAGCATTTTATTAATGATAACATTTTATCGAATTTGCCAAACACGGACAAAAGTTACGTCACTTGCAAATATTGTAATTCTGATAACGACGACGATTCTGATTTTTCTTTTTCTTTTTCGTTTAAATTTTGTCATTTTTTAGATTGTAATGTTGTTTTTTTACCTTTTTTGAATTTGTAAGTGTGGTGGTTCAATAAAGGTTATATATTTATTTCTTGTTTTTTCGAAAATTTTTGGTAGCACGTTACTTTTTTTTTAACCAAGACAAATCAATCATCTGTTCCAAAAAAAGTGCGAAAAAATGAACTAAACAAATGGCGTATAAAAACCACGATAAATCTTCGTTGCTCAAAACATTGTCGGACATCCGTCTATGTAAGCGATCCACTAAAGGTGAAAACAATTAAAATTTATGATAACCGTAAAGTATTGAAAAAAAAAAAGTTGAAAAAATATAAAAAATTATGAAAGTTGTTAAACAATTGAGGAGTTGAAAAATGTAAACACTAAAAGTGGATTCAAATCGATAAAAATTGACGGAAAGGAGAGGGAGTTTTAGGAAACAGATATTGATAAATGTTTGTAAATGACGCCAATGTCTGAATGAAACGAAATGACCGATAAAAATTGATGACTATTCAAAAATAATGGTATAAACAATTGTAAACATGCAGGTGGTTACAAAAGTGAAGTGATAGTGGCATCCGAGCAAGATAGTCGTATAAAATAAAATAAAGACAAAATAACTGTCGACAATCGGGGAAAATTAGAAAAAAATAAAATAAAGAAAAATGAACAAAACAATTTCAAGTAGTTGCATTCACTACTTTCATATACGCAGCTACGAAATTGTAATGCTATAATATAAAAAAGAAAAGAATACCTAATAACTTGTTTGAATATGTAGAAAAACAACGATAAAACGGAAATACATATATTTTGATATGAATTCCCAATTACATACGAAATATAACTAGACTTACAGGATGATCGGCGTCCAGTTCCGATCCGTACATTAATACTTTTTGAGCGTTATCGAGGTCCGATATTTTTCGTGGAAACCAGCGCATATTCATTTCGCTAAAATCTGTGAATCAAATTAATTCATTAATTACAGACGCATTCATTAAATTCTTTGTTATTCATTGGATTATCGTTTAAAGATAATTAGGAATTAATTCAAACATAAATTTAAATGATGATCGATATTAAAATGTATCACTGAAAAAAAAGCATTGTTATTAGGTACCATGTTGCAGCTGAGACAACATTTTGCATGGTTGACGCAATCATTTCTATGCTTGATATTCTTGATAAATATAGTATGCTTGACCTAACAATATTTTTTTTTCTGTGTCAGTAATGAATTTAAAAGAAAAAATTTTTTTTTATGATTTTTTTTTTAACTCTGCATTATGTTAGAATGAAGGTATATTGTTTTGTGTTATTTCATTTCACTTATTTCTTCGACCCTGCCTATTATACGTTTTTTCAACAAATGTCCATGTTTCAGACTATACTGGACCCAAGAATGCAATAAAAGAATTTCTGGCAACCAAAAGAGTTTTCGGCATTCGGGATATATATCCATACTAAAATGGGGAGTGGATGAACAAAAAACATTTTCTCGATAAACTTTAAACAAGTAGTCAAACTTGGATTCGATTCATTTTTGAGACATATATTCATACTAAAAATAGTGGTAGCATGGTCCAAAAACCTATTCATGTAAAATTTAAATTGACTCTTCATTCCAAAAACCCGCGTCGTTTATACACGTGTATGAAAATAAACAAACAAGTTAACGCCAACATGACCTGTATATCGATTATTCATTTTTGAATACTTAAAAAAATTTGAAAACAGTTTATTTACACATATCGAGTACCCATCGAGGACTGATTTGCAACAAAACAATCAATTAATGCGAAACTAAATATGTAAGATTATTTAAAGAACGACCATAATAATGTATTAATACTCTCCCTCATTTTATGCGTATATATTATAAATTTTTTATATTTGAAATCAAATTTTGAATGAAAGAAAAAAAGTTTTCTGTATATATCAAGATGGCGCACACTGAAATGCGTATTTGGAGTGCGCTACTCCGAATTTCAAACCGATAGATTTGTATTCAGTCCAAAACTACATGAAATAATATTTGGCAGATTGTAATCCTATCTATATAGATATCATGTAAAGTATTACCTAACTCTATAGAGTTTTCTGTACTTATACATATGACGATAATTCTAATCGAATTTTCAAGAATGAATGTGGTTTTAACGGCTTTGCTTTTATTAAAAATAATCATCTCGTATGTTAGTTGTGTCTTTTACAGTTGTACCGCCCCTGGATGAAACAGAACATGATAGGAAATCTGCTTTTCCAAGTTGTTATTGTCCATAATTCTAAGAAAAACGGACAAAAACAACATAGAATACTAGTTTTCTATCATATATTATGTATTTGAAACGTATAGTTTCTGTTTAATTGGAATCTTTTAGGTCAGGGATTGACGTTATCTTTAGCTTTAGCCCCTTAAACGTCATTTTTTCAAATTTTCACGTTAAAAATCAAATCATTTCTTCCAAGTATTATTTTATGTATTTTTTCATGTAAAAACCAGGATATCTTACCAAAGCTCGGTGCTGCTGATAAGGTTGGATGATGCGGGACATTGCCGGTGATTTCGTATTGTGCAAGGTTGATCGCGGCAACTTCTCGGCTCAACATTCGCGTCAGTTGTTCCATTTTTTTGCCGTCGCATTCAACATCCACCATAATTTCGTATTCCGACCCGCGGCGGATCGACTTTCGAGATTCGATGTGGCAAACGTTAACACCCAAGTCCTTTAACAGAATTCATTTTGATTTCTTGAAAAAATATTAAAATTAGATCTTTTTAGGTGCCGCAGATGCGGAAGTTGAAAATTTCACTATCAATTAGTCATAAAAGAATAAATAAAACAATAACAAGTTTCTCGTTATCTGTATTCGGGAAATTTTTTGAAGTCGCGTGATTTTGCGAACACACATTTTTAAAGCTCAAATATGATTTTAAAAAATGTAACGTATTAAAAGATGTATTGAGGATCTTATGGTTTACTTTCGTATCATTTCTGTTCCCCTGAATTTTATCAACAAATATACCCTCACCTATTATATTAACAAGTACCGATAAAAAATCCAACACAACGGACGCGCAAAAGTCAATGGAGCTTTCCGGCAATCAGTCAAAATTCTTGTATCTCATGTTACGTTTTTCCAAATATTCGGACAAAGCAAAGGAGCCAAGTTTTTTAAACTTGAAGAATAACTAACACCTCTTGAAAGGAAAAAGTAGGGCCTTAAAAAACAATCATATCCTCCAGAAAACGCATTGAATCACGATGACATATGTGAAGAACAGACCACGTAGCAACACGAACTTTGCAAAGAAATTGAAGATGGAACTTTAACATAATTACAGAAATTCAAATTAACGGAATCTTAACAAATCTTAAGATCGATTGATCGGTTAATCTTCGCAGATCGAGCGAGCAACCTAAATATCGTGCTAAATCAACATCATCCGAATGTAGAAGCCCCCAAAGAGTATTCCCAATGAAACTCAATGTCAAATAGACGATCTTACCAGAATGAAACAAGAGAAAGTTTGCGATTCGCTAACCTGATCGGAGATCGAGGATTGCGTGTCAGATCCATCGGCAGTGATCGACGAGAGTAAAGTTCTGAAATAATCCAGGGAATCCCAGTAAATATCCTCGGTTTGACCGTAGATGTCGTAGATGAAATAGGGCAGCTGATCTTGTTCGTGCTCATTGGTGGAAACGGCCAAGAGAGCGTGCAAATGTCGGCAATACACCCAATCGTCCTTCAAATTACGGATACGTCCCCGGATTATCGCGTCGCTTATGCAGGATGAACTTTTCTTTCGCAATTTCGACACGGTACTGGCGATAGATTTCACTACTAATGTTTGTTCCTCCAGGATTACATCAACGGTTAATTCAGGTAACATCTTGATTCAAATGTTTTTCTCTTTTTGTTTTTCGATAAACCCCCGTAATTTACTAATCCACACCAGCGTTTATAGATATCACTAGAAGCAAAAATGTTCGCTAAATGTTCACGCGCCGAAGCTGGATTAACAATTAATCGATGGCTGATGGTATTGCGTCCGGGCCTACCGATCGCTTGACAATGAAGACTTTTTGGCAGATCGGTACATTTATATGACATGAGAGGTGCGATGAACGCTTGACCGTATCTTTCATCTCTCCATGATCGAGGTTTCCTCATTACCGACCAGTCGGAAATCATCTTTCCTCGAGTCTAATCTGGTCGTTTGCGCGATAGTCCGATTATTACAGGGTCATACTACACTGACAGAGACAACGAGCAATATCGCCCGATTACACGCACACACATTTTCAACTATAAAACAAAATGTTTTTGGAAAATGAGAATAATATTTGGTTGAAGAACGGAACTTTACAGCGATGGCGGCACGCTTTGAATTACCGATAAAAGCCTTTAATCGAACGAAAAGCTATTTTTATACGCGCTAATTTCTCTTCTTCAAATCGAAAAAAAAAATTTAAACAAAAGATAAAGGTTTTGAAAACATTAATGCAATGTATGAAAATATCCATTTAAATGTGAGTCCAGAGTCATTTAAATCAAGAATATTGCTCGGGCGCCTACTGATGTGACAAACAAAAATAAACGTTCATATTGGAAATAATATATGTGTATGCAAACCGTGTGTAAACGATAAATATCAATCATGCATTTGAATAAACATGTATAAAGAACAAGCCGATACAGAGCCGATAGTACATATTGTTACGATGGTTAGGTACATTAATTTCATTACGACAGGTATATGACTGTAAACGTTCTATAGATGATTAACATTCTTTATTTCAAGGTCACCTTCGTTTTTTTTTAACTGGGAAGGCCCTTTTTTGATCTCGGCAAAGGAAAGAGTGAAAAACGTCACTGTGACTTGTGACTTGTGAAAAAATTGTTTTTGCGACCTCGGGAAGATCAACAATGAAGGTCAAATGTCTGAGGAAAAAAGTACGCTTCCGAAAGGAAACAGGACTTGCTACGTCCACGTTGTTGTTACCGGGTAACGCTATAAAAATAAGAGGGAAGTGCTTTTGACCTTTGACGTGACCTTCAAAAGGTCAGCTCGAAAAACTCACTTCTTTCAGACATTTGACCTTCACATTTTGGACGTTTCCAAGCGGAAACAGTCTTTTTCATGAGACAAGTCAGATGTAAAATTTTCCGCTTTTTCGATTGCCAAGGTCATCAAACAAAGGGTCTCCCCATTGAAAGAGACGAAGGTGACCTTGAAACAACCTTGATGATAATCGGCAAGGTCAAACCTTAACATGGGATAAAATATATTGTATATAAAAACTTATACGCGTATTTCGATACTTTTTGGACGCCCTGTATATTTTCAGGTCAAAATCTCGCAGGAATAAAATCGAAACGACACTTTTACATTCCGCATTTTTATTCTTGAGAATTTTCGCGCAATCGTAGATTGATTTCGCTGAAAATTGGCGTATTCACATTCGTGAAAAACGAGTAGAAGGGCCCAAAAAGAAACTTTTACTTGAAAATACGTAGTTTCTGTTTAATCTGTATATTTTAGATTAGGAATTAACATTATGGATCAAGCCTTAGCTTCTTCTTAAAAATATCCGTTAGTCTTCATTAAAAATATACGGAGTCTTTCAGACATTTTTTAATGATTTCATTTTTTTTTAGGATAAATAAATATCTACATAATGAACAAAGTTTGAAACGGTAAAATCCACAATGAAAATATTACACATATATATGTATAGGATTAATAAAAGCAACATTTATGTAGAAAAAAAAAATGTAACGAGTAACATGCAATACACGAAACTGATGAATATCATAACATTTATTATTCTTCGAAGTATGAAACACGTGGATGAAGAAAAAGTAACTGCGTGATAAACAAATAGAATTTATTTGTATCTCGAGTTTTTCCAAGAACGATGCAATAATAAGAAATAAATAGAAGCACCGTGGAAATAAATATATACGCTGCTGGGCGCTTTTCGCGATTTCGCGCCCTACGGCGAAACTTGGGGACCCAAAACAATGTAGCTTCGAGCCCTTTGTATCAAAAGAAATATCTTATATATATTATACGTATCTCGTGCGAAATATCGATATCCCTATACGAGTGCGATTGTCCCGAACTCGCTTCGCTCGTGCGTCAAACTTCACACTCGCGATTGTCGTTAATCACCGAGCGCTCTTGATACATAACATATACCATTACGTAAATGTTGATGTTTTTAGAGAGCCATCGGAGGCGTGTTTATTCGACAACAGTGCCGAATAATCATATGACAAAATGAGATTTCGGAAGCAATGTGCATTGATTGATACGTCGAAAAATAAGACTTCTTTTAATACATTATATGTTTTATTTACATTTTTGGAATATCCAGTCAGAAACCATTTTTTTTTTTTTTTTTTTTTTTTTGTTATATTTGTTGATCGGTCTTGAACGAGATTAAATCGAATTTTCATTAAAATATTTTATATATATATTTTTTATATATATTATATATATAACACATAATAGTGTTAATAATATATATACATATTATTATCATAATTATGATTGTTATATTGTTGTTATTATTTTCGACGATCTTGCAAAAATGATATTGTCATTCTTAACAATTGTCACTCCACGACACTATTATTGTTTCCTTTGATAATTTTAGATCAAGACTGGACTTTTTGAACGATATAGTAATATGATTATTAGAAAAAAAACTTGTACAATAAGAAGTCTGCCGCGATAAAATTAATTTTCGTCATTCGGCGGTCAGGTTTCTCGAAATAATCACTTTTTTTTTTAATTTAAAGTCGGCTTTTGTGAAGTCGTATGGGACTCATTTACAAAGTTGGAATCTGAATCACCTGAGCTTTTCCGCTGTTAGACACTTGATTATTTATTTATTTAATTATAAAAAAAAATAGAAGTTGTTCCCATGTCAAACAAAATAATCACTTTAATGTGAATTTCACTTCAATGTGAAATTTAATGTATTATATATATATGGTCATTTTGCCTTTTTGAAAAATAATTTTTTTTTTTTTTTTGTGGAATTGTCCTCTCTTCTTTATTTATTGGGAATATTTTATCGTGCGATTTATATTTTTTGCAAAATATTAGACAGCAAAATAAAAAGGAGTTCAGAATGATGTCAGAACGTACTCTATAAGAGGTCAGATAAGCCACTTTCTAAGGTATTTCTGAACATGATGTCATTACGTGTTCTCTATGAACTCATGGTCAGAAAATCCTTTGAAAGTGGAGCATTTGACTTATTTTAGAGCACATTCTGTGATCATTCTGAACACTTTTCTATTTTGCTGTTTGGACTGATGTATATTGCGAAATGAAGCGAAAGTTAAATTCAGAATGATAAATTTATACAAAATATCATCATTTTTGGGTGCATTGTTTGGAAAAAAGGATATCCAGTAAAATGCGCTCTTTATGGGTTCATTCTGGGTTTAAGTGTTTTAATTTTTTCTTTAATTTAGCAAATTCTTATTTCTATGATTACTGTGATAATTTAATTCCTGGTATTTCCATATATATATATATATATATATATACATAGTAGAAGTAGACAATGTTATTTCAAAAAATGTCGCAATCCTTTGCGTACATACTAATGATTAACAAAATTATTATTATACATTTCCATTATAATTGTTAGTTTTCAATAAGAAATATTATAGGATTGTTATTAATGTATTGAAGTCGCAAACTTTTATTTTTTTAAATATGACGTCAGATATTGGAATTTGTGTATACTTAGAACATGTAGAGGTATATTATTTTTCTTATTGGTTATCTTGGATGTTCACGCCTTAACTGACAATAGTTGGAGCCTAACCCACTCTATCCCCAATCAGTAGAGGTAAACTGTTGTGGAAAATCAGTACAAAAAGTACTCTTTAATATATATTCGTTGACTTTTAAGTTCATTATTAAGTATATCTTTAGGAGCTCCTTCTGAGCTTATAAAAACTTATGAAAATCAGAAGTCGACTTTTAACAGGGTTTAATCAGTACTCATATTATACTCATAATAGGTTAAGTATAGAATGAAGAAAACATTAACCACTTGAAAAAATTAAAATTATCTTGAAAACAGTTTTGAAATTTATATATATCATCGCGATTGAAGAATCACAAATTCAAAAATTTGTACGAGTTGACAATTTCTTCTGTATGCTCTATGAATACAACTTAAATAAATTCTTAAGCACTCCGTATAATAAAAAGTATAAGCTTCCAGGAAGAATTATTTATTGCTACTTTAAAAACGGTGAACTTCCTTTTACAATTATTTTAACCCTATTAACGACTATTAAATAACTGTTGTTTGTAATGCACTGAAAAACTATTGAATAATTACGTAATAAATAATGAACGACGAAATAATGGATGTTGTTGAATAATGATTGAATTGTAAAATTGTTTAATTTTTTTTTCACTAATTGTTTTTTAAATACACACATTTCGTTAGTAATTTCGTTAGTAATTTCGTTTAGTGATTTCGGTCCAAAATCTGTTAAAAATGTTATCCGTAATGTTGAATATTGCGAGTATTGTAATTGTATTGGATAATGTTGAGTAATGATTGAGTCAATGATTTTAATATAGTTCCCTATAAATAGTTCAATAGTTCTATATAAGTATAAGTAAATATTTTTTTCAAAATATTCTTTCAAAAGCCATTTGACGAAATTTGAAACATAAAAATAATCATTGGTGTACTTTCGTATTAATATTGTACTATTAATGTTATGAAGTACTATAAAAAATCTTTTTTAAAAACTTGTAAGAAAAAATGAGAAAAAAGAGTATCGCTCCAAAATTGCACAAAATGAAGTAATGTAGTAAACTTCATTTACGATATTTTTAATCAATTTCCCGAATATTCGGCTATACTGGGGAATACTATTGAAATATCATTAACGAAAAAAAGAACAATTCATTTTTTAATTAAGTACTTATTCAAATACTATTGGAGAATCGAAGACAATAGCAGGAATGTTAATATTCTACTCGAATCATGTCGAAAACACTTCAAAAACGATTGAATTGCCGTTAAGCCAATAGTCTATCGAAAAACTATGTTAAACTATAGTTTTCTATTCAACAAGTATCTAAAGTGCGATTTCGCGCATCGGATTTCAATACGAGATAGGATGAAATATTGTCGACTTTTTTATCGTCCATTTTCAGTAATTGAATTGAAGTTGAAAAAGTTGAATTTCTAAAATTGAAAATGTTTACTTTGTTAAATATGGAAAACGTATATTACGCGGGATTCTACTTGAATTTACTTGAATGAGTATGTGAATAACAATTTAAAATGTGCACTGAATCCATATCAAGTTCAACATCCTAATAAAATATGATTTCTACAATAATTTATCGAAAATAAAGTTGTAGGTTGAAAGTCATCGGGTTACGAACCTGGAAAACCTGCAATGCCCGTGCCAAACCCCCGACTTGATTCTTGAGCGAGAAAACGACGGAGTTCTTGACATCGTTGTCCACTTTTTCCACCACCGGCACCTTAACATTCATGGTATGCTTAATTCATACGCAAAAAATGACAAACAAAAAAAAATGTCAAAATTATGAATAGAAAAAAAAACTCACGTCGCGTCCTTTGTGCAGCGGACTGCCTTCCTTAATCGTCCACTCTTCGTCCCTTCTGTAAAGCCACATCCCCAAGAGACCTTTTCCCGATCCACTCATGTTTGCACTTGGAAATTGATTTGCGGTTTTTTATTACTTCTCTTCAATTCGACGAAAACTTGAAAAATTCCTTTTGGTTAGCGGGAAATTTTGAAACTCGCGTTTTCAGACGAGGAACAGGTTCACTTTTACAGTTCGTACTTTTTTCAACAACTTTATGGGTGACTTTTTTTTAAGTTCTGTGATTTCTTTTTTATTATTATTCATGCATTTGAGGTTTTAGAGGAAGTACGAATTGCAGTGCGATCCTTTCGTGGATTTCCGCGGTTCTTAAGCCTTCGTCCCCTCCGCGAATAGGAGCTTCCCAAGTAACTGCGAACTCAGGATTGGTCCGCGATTCCTTCGGATTTTCCCATTGGAGGATAAATCCACCGTCATTTGTTCTCGCTCTTTGCTCTTCCTCTTAAACTTCCGATTCTGTGCAAGTGCAGCCGGTGCCGGCCGAGGGGGATGTTGAATATTCGGTGACGTCATTCATTGCAGCATCCCTTAAACGCGATGCGCCGTTTGACCGACACTTTTTTTTCAAATTCCAAATCAAATCCCTCTTCCGCATTATTTTTGTTCCGCACGCGCTTGGTCGGATATGCGTTTAAAGCCTTGTTAATTTCATTGATTAGATAATGCATCCAAGCGTACGAATGATTCTATATACTATAAAATGCTTGTGCTAATCAATATCTAGGCAAGAAAACGCTTCCGATGAATGGAATTGTATCCGGATAATTGATAACCGTGTTTATTTACGTTCCACTGTCCAACTATAATTTTGTTGTGCTATCGTAAATTGAGCGAAGTAGGTCGAGAAAGTATAATCAACACTTTCTTTTGTTTCGCTAAGTCCGACTTGGAAATCTAATGTCCTTCCGTACTTATCCAAGATTCGCCCAAGATTTGTAATTTAATTGTCCAAAAATGCATCCCTTCGTTGTTGATTGTTGTTGTAAAAAGTTGTCGATTATTGTTCCATAATTTGTCAATTTGTCAATTTAACCACCAATATTCGGCCAAATAATTTCTATTCCAGATTTCATCCAAAGTACATCCAACGAAGGTCCATTGGAATATTGGAATTTCAACGATGAAAATTGACGACCGTTATACGTCCAGGTGGTTTTTGGATTTAGCATGAACTCAAAGCACCAAAATTAATTCAAAAAGGAAGAAAAGTCGTCGTAAATCAACTTTGATACCACCAATATATACAATGTGTTGAGTGCAGATTTGGGGGTACAGATTTAGATTCCTCAATTTCAGAAGACGATCGATCTATAAATTCTGAAGAGATTGCGGTAGTAAAAACAAAAATGTATAAACAAGCGAAAAATACCTCCTTTTGTAGTTTTTACAGCTATATTCAAAAGCACATAATGGAAACTCTTAGTACAATAAAAGAGAACGTATTATTAGTAGTAATAACAAGTGTATAGTATACAAGTGTATTTTAAGCAGGATACACAAGTCTATTTCAAGTAGTAAAAAATCATAAAAGAAATACAAATTAAACGATAAAGGAAGACAATAACGATTCTTCAAAAGCATATAATTACCCAGTAATCGAAAACGCATTGAGAGATGAAAATACGAATTAAAGTGGATTCACGTGGATTAGAAATTGATCAACTTCAATTTATTACAATATATTGTATTTCGTGCTTTAATTTTTCAATGCATTTTTGATTCCTGGGTATAGGAATTAGTAATTTATTTAGCAGTTTTAACCTTAAAAAATCAATCACACGATATAGAAAGTCAATCGAATAAAGACTCAATTAAATAAGTTAAAAAATAGCAAAATGACGGTGTTGAAACGAATAGCAAACGCAATTGGGTTTGACAATATTGAAGCGATTGCAATTGAGATCGATACACACATTGGAACTTTAAACTCAAAAGTAGTATTAGTCCAGGTCCAGTAAATTCTAAACATAAGATTATATATATATATAGGACTGTTATGAAGGATTACGCCAGTGCAAATTGGGGGAGGTCCAAACAGGAATTATAATAAAAATTTTAAATTGAAATTTCATATTAAAATCAAAAGTCAAATTGATAAAACAGTATCGAGTATCTAACTAGAATTAAGTTATAGAACAAATTATGGAAATTAACCATAAAAATAAAAAAAAGCGAAGATTCCATCATTGAAGGGAAGCTAAGTAAAGCGGCTCGATCGATGACGTCAATTCCTACAACTAAAAATATTCGAATTGAACAGAAACTAGATGCGTCTAAAAATATTCGAATTGAACAGAAACTAGATGCGTCTTCGAATCCAAATCCATTTTTCGAATTTGGCGAGAATTCGCAAGAATAAAATTGAAATTACAATTTTACAATTGACAATTTTATTCTTGCGAATTCTTGCCAAATTGTACAATGATTTCTTTAAAATTTGACATATACATAAATAAAGCGCCTTAAAATATATGTTTCTGTTTAAATTTAAATATTTCAGATTAGCTATTAAATATCAATGAAATTTCAATGAAATGCAATGAAAAAAAAGGATAAAATCCTTATAGAAAACCATTCCATCCTTCCTGAGTCATAATTTGCTCAAACTGCGAACGAATTGTTGGTAATGGCGTTTAACAAGGTATAGATAAAAAAAACTCATTAAGCATTAAAAAAAAAACTTTCTTAAATTTTAAACGATTTCGAACGCTATTATCCAATCTTCCAAATGTTTTTTTCTTTTTTTATACTTCGGACAATATATCTCCCGCACTGTAAACAAAACAGCGTACTCTTGCTTCGTTAATAGATAATTAATTGATTTGTAGACACATGTCGAGCGATATTGATATATTACCATCTTTTGACTCCATTTTGCTATTAATCTCTTCTATACATCAACACATATATAACGACAATGCAATTTTTGTTTGAATGATATATATGGCATTTATGTCACGATGTAAACTATTTTTAAACCTGATATCGGTATAATGTAATGACACTGATTTTTTTTTTCTAATTCGATTAAATATTTTTCAATTCACAATATTTTTTTTCAAACGTCTAAATTATTACCATTAAAACTATTATTATTATTATTATTATACATTTGATATCCTTTCTTAAATAAATTGATATATGCATCCAAAAATGGTGTTAAGAATTATTTATCGAAATTCAATATGGCGGATCCAATATGGCGGACGAAATTCCGAAATGTTGCTCGATCAACATGAAACTCGTCGATATACACGGGGATTCTCGAAATCCCTGTTCACGTGTCCGTTACCACATTTTCCACATTCAAAATGGCCGATCCAATTTGGCGGACCAATATCTTTGTCTCTCTTTCTCTCTCTCTCGCTGTTTACTATAAACTCGTGCTTATTCCTGGATCATTTCTTACTTTTTCCCTTCGTGCTTCTCTTCTTTTCTTTAATTTATATTGAGATTTCCCAGTTCTTTTAGCCTGTGACATTTTGGCAAGATCTTGCGGTGATTTTATATTTTCATTTAAATAAAGTGATTTTTACTGTAAATAAATCGATTTTCGCTTTGAACAAAAATGTATGGAAACCTCGACTAAAATTCGAATAAGAAAAGTGAATTCGTATCATGATGTTTTGATTGTTTCTCGTATTTTAACATTTTTGCCGGGCACTGATTTATGCCCAGCAAACAATCACAGAAGTTATGTCACAATTATGTAACAGTTACATTAAAATGTCGCCTCAAAATTGGCACAGTTACATAACAGTGATTGTGA
>JAPYZR010002457.1:0-25403 GCA_030522945.1 Trichopria nigra
CAATGTGTAACCATGGATTTTGATAGCTGACGATTCGAGGACGCGATATTTTGGGGTATCCTGGCAAATTGCACTCGGTTTTCATGTGATAATGGTGATGAAAATGGTTTATTTCTAAAAAAATCGCGTTTTCTTTCATAAAATGTGCCGTAACTTTTTTTGAGTTAACAATAACCAAATTTAGGCTTCGGAATCTGAAAGAGGGATCATTTTTTCGTCGGAAATTTTTAAACTTTTTTTTTCATACAAAATGAGAACCGCAAAGTTGTGGTACATTTTGCGTCCTCTTGGTCCTTAATGGGTTAAATTAAAATAAAAAATCATTCAAGTACGATATCTATTAAAAATGACTATTAAAAATCTGTAAATTAATAAGGTGTAAAAAATTAACAATTTTTATAATTAGCTATAACTAAATCGTTTACCGTACTCTTTAGATTTTTAATAGTAAAAAATGAGACATTCTGTCAAATGAGTGAAATTATCAATTTCATTAGAGCAAAGTTTAACTTGTTCTGGAGTGACAATTTTTGAGGAGCGAATTTACTTAGGCTTAACTAAAATGAGTTAAATTTCACTCTATAAAGAGTGAAAAACTCCCTTATTCAAAATAGTGGCTCAATTTTCACTTCAAGATTTCGAAAGAAATCAATATCATTATTTAAACATTTGTTACACTGCAAATATAGGTCATAATAGTTGGTTATTAAATTTAGCATAACAATGTCGAACTGATTAGATTCGAATGCGATAACATGCGAGTTGTATTTTGAATGATAGGAGAGTTAAGTAAGTGCGCATGTGGTATAACTGCTGCAATATCCCACGTGTCTGATGCTAGTCAAAGAGCTTCCGATCGTGTTAGCGAGCCTCTGGAGATGCAATTCTCTCCTCCCCACAATTACACTACCTCAATTTTCTGTGTTTATTCAATTTGCTCGAAACGATGTCATACAAATCCTATTTTTCCCTATCTCTATCCTGTATATTGGCAGAATTAATGTAATATTGTTGGGATTGCCTTGGCACTTCAATTTGGAGATATTTCAGAAATGCAACAACTGTTTTGTCTGTTTATATTGCTATTTCCACTTTGTTTTTTAATGTTTATAATTTCAAAAAATATTTAGATAAAATAATGTCTGAGAAATCAAGCGTGAACATGTTATTGCTTATTCAAACTGTTCGTTCATGTTTCTTGTGCAATTTTAAAATTTTAATGTTATATAATCTTTGTTTTACATTTTTCGTAAAAAGTAATACTTACATGAAACTTTTACAACGAAAAAATAAAAGCCTTCTCACCCCTTCGCTGTTTATAACGCTTGAGTGTATTCAGAGCACACAACAAAAAGAATAAAGCATCAAAATGTTAAGTTACAAGAATTAGGAAGTATTTATTGTTAAGAAAACGAATCCATTTATTAATCCTTTTTTATTCATGTTTCTTAGAATTTAATTATAATCGTTTCGAATGTTCTAAATTTTATTTGTTCGTGTCACGTATAATTCGTTTGTAAAGAAAATATATCGCAAATAAATTATAAACATATTTCTATCAAATGTATGAGCGTAGCAATTTATCAGTATGTAAAACATTGAAAAATATTATTTTGAAATTATGATACGGATCACAACAAATAAATTACTTTCGTTGCAGATAAAGGGAAAATAATTTATTGCGGATAATCCGCGTTTAATTTTGAACCGTTTTAACCGCTGTTTTTTTTTTCTGGATTAGATCGATATGTTATGTAGAATCCACCCACCAAAGTTCAAATTTTGAAAAAACGTTTCAGTTATTTTTAATGTACATTGTTCATGTCGCGAGATTATGTCGGTAACTATTCTATACTTAGACCACTCTTAAAATGTGAAAATTGAGCCACTCTTTAACCTTTTGAAACATAACTTTTTTTTTTACGTTTAAATGACTTGAAATTTATCAGTAGGGGTTTTTTGGGGTGGAGATTACGCATCCGGTGTCAGATTTTCAAAACTCAAAATGGCGGATTCAAGACCATTCAAATGTACAACTGCTATAACATCGATAAAAATGTATGCTAATCAGCGACCGCAAAAACTCCAAAATTCGAAATTTCACTAAGTTTCTTGCATTTTTACATCATGATGGCCGTCATTTTGAAACCGCCATTTTAAATTTCGTAAAACCAACGTCGGATAACGCGGTGTACCACCATGCTTCTAAAGGTTATGAACGATAGAATTATTACTTTTACTTCATAAAGAATTAAATTTCACTCTATTTAGGAGTGAATCGAAGAATCTGCACCCTGGAAAAAGTGAAACGTCTCTCCATAATGAATTCAAATTCACTTCTTTAAAAGGAAGGCAATCCATTTTCTGTCTTTGTAGAATGAAATTTCTCTTATTACATATAGTTTATGTTTATAGAATTCAATTATATATTGTATTAATTGACGATTGCAATGATTTAAGTAACTTGTTCCGATTTTTCGGTTTTTATTAAGTTTTTCGTTTATGAAAATCCAAGTGGTTATTCAGTGAAAAAAATGTGAATTTAATATCGCTACGAATTGATAAATCCCTAGTAGAATTTTGAGCGTGACACTTTGGGCCCCACCCGGAACCCTTACTTTAATAGGGATCCCGGCCAGGACCCGATGTGTCACGCTCAAAATTCTACTCGGGATGTTTTTTCTTTATAATGATTGATCATTGTTGTGGATATTACGGTATCTAATATAATGAAAGATTCCCGTGATTTAAAGTCCATCGTCACTTTGACGAAATTGAGGATGCAGGTATTCAATGTTAGAGAATGTAGTTGTTAAAATCAAAATAACGCAACCATTTCCTTAGCATTTTCAAGCTGTAATATCATTGAAACTTAGTATTTGCTACAGCGAGTACATTTCAGTGTAAGCCAAAACGAATTTCCACTGGAATACGGTTAACAGAATTGTGCTGATCTCCTAAAAGTGAAGATTAAGTTAACTGTAAACTGATTTAAAGCGAGGAAAAAAGGGTCGCTACGCAACATCTCCATTTGCATTAATTACGTCATAATTACAACTGAATACAAAGACGAGCGACAAGTAGTATTCGACGTATTCACCAATAATCTTGATGATTTCCCAGGTTATTTATGAAATTTGTCGACTCGAAGCGACAATCGCGATAATCGACCTCGCATCGCCGTTGGATTCTATCTAGGCAATTGCGCGTGTGCGCCGAAAGCGGTATCAGTGTGTCTTAATTACAACGTTAATTATTTTAAATGCAACATGATTTACGAGACGGTCGTGTTTACTCGAATTTGCGCATCTATAAGAAAGTTTCGAAGTAACTTCCGCGTAGCGCCTTACCGATAAATTATAACTGAACAGACAATGCGCGCAGGAAACGTTCCCATACTCCCGCGGACAAAGCACGCGTGAGCTATGCACGAAAATTACCTGGAAAACGTACATGTAGCAGTATCCCGCTATACCAACACGAAAGTCGAGGAGTCTGCGTATATACAAAACTTCCCATGCCGTTAATAAATTGGCCATTACAAAATTCTTTTATTTCTCATTTGCGTCCTATTGACAATTACGCCGCGGAAAAGTTAGCGAGCTTTGTTTGGTGGGAATTTTAACATTTTGCATTACACGTCCGTTTACCGCTGACGATCATTCGTTGTTGCCGTTTGCTGATGAAAATATCGCCCACAGTTTTGACGCTATCTTTTTTCGCAACTTTTGCGAAAAACACGGAAGCGGATATGATTTATGAACGTAGGAAAATGATTTTTGCTAACTGTATCTTTTCCTATATACCGTGTAAAAAAGTTTACTTTTCCAGCAGTAAAAACGTGTGAAAGTTTACATTATTTCTTTATAACTATTGTCGAGGTGATAAAGTTTTCTCTTAAAAAGGTAAATAATACAAGTTTCAGTCAATAGACAACAGATGACAACAGACTTTACATACCTTCAACCATCATTCAATAATATGTAGTACCCTGCGTTATACGAGTCTTTAGATTTCTTTATTTCTTGTTGGATCACTACATAGGAGATATCTGGATTGTTATTTATATCTATAGTCTTATCATAAGTATCGTGAAAATATTGCACTCATCTCATTCATCCTGAAAGTTCAGGTTTGAGACATTTCATCATTTGTGATATATATTTTAAGTATTGTTGTTTTTTTAACTATTAACTTCCACCCAAAAAGACTTGGACTTTCCATCATATGCCATGTCCTCCAATTGTGACGAGATCAATTATGTAATATTTTTAGGGAATAAGTAGATAAAATAGTATAGGAATGTTCAACGCCTGGAAGATGAGGCGATGAAATGGTACCATTACTTTTTTATCAGAGATTGATGAACCACGTGAAATGTCTCCCAACTATTGGCTTCCTCCAACAATACTTCGGCGAATATAAGAAATAAAAGGATGCTCAACGTCCTCTAGAATCATTATGTGACGTTGACAACTGCTCGATAGAGAAGAACCGAACTAAAATGACCGTAACATATTTCTAAGCAAAAGTATCGGAATGCCTGCGCCAAAGAATCCAACATTATAATTGCGGGAGTATTTTATACAAATGTATAAGAGGCAGACAATAAATTGGTAAAAAAGGAATCAGTAACATGTCGAAAGATATATATTCATTCGCATGCAATAGCAAGTAACAGGCCAATTAGGCGAAAGTATTATTGGCTTTGAAGAATGAAGTAATTGAAGTCTCTGAAAGGGAGGGAGAGATAATAACCTTGAAAAAGGTCCGGTAAAGTGATTTTAAAAAGGGACTCGGCGGGGTTATCTACCCGCGTTGTCGTAGCCGCGGAGGAATCGATGGAGAAGGCAGGCAGGCGGTAAGCATAGACATCAGGAAGGAAGGAAGGAAGGAAGGAAGGAAGGCAGGCAGGTAGGTAGGTATAGGTAGATGGATAAGTAATATGTACGTAGCGCGTTCGCGAGCTATGTCGTATAGCACTCGAGTCAATGAATTTTCCCCGGACTATAGTAGGTAGTAGCGGTCGATATTCCTCTTCTTCTGGAGATTCCGCTCGCGTTTAGCGGTTACCAATGTGTGCGTGCATGTGTCCGTCTCTGTGTGCGTGTGTGTGCACTACACGTGCAACGTGTATTCACTCGTGCACGTGCCATGCCGCTTCGGGGTGGGTATAAAGGTATCGCCAAAAGTTTTGCACGCTATCCGTAGGAGGCTAACGAACTCCACGTCAACGTAGACAGGTTGCACGCGGTTAAGGCATATTGCTGGGCGCAAATCGCGAGGTCCGCGCATTACGATAGTTGGGTATATACATATTATGTATGTATATATGTAACGGGTGATTATGAAGTAATAAAATTCGCCAACTTTCACAATTTTTATTCAATCCCGATGAAAACTTTTACCCAATATGTTCCTCATCTATAGTCATGGGGGATTTGTTCTTTTATGTTTTTTGGATGTAAGAATCTGTCGATGAAATTTTCGTTTCTTCCTGATTTTCATTTTTATTTTATTGTATTTTTTTTTTTTTTTGTTTGTTCTTGAAAAAATGCCATGCCATAAGGAATATCTGACGAAGGCTTTATTAAAATCGGATGAAAATGATGAAAGTTAACGAATTTTAAAATCATGAAGGTTATTACTTTATAACCACCCTGTATGTATATATCTATGTTCTTTCTAAGTACCGAAACGACTTCCTAGCCGGCGCTTTATTATTGTATTCGAATTCAGCCCGGATGAAAGTCTATCGCATGTGCGATCGTTGCGGTAATTGCCGCAACCGACGACTCGCGTGCCATAGCTTAAGGGTTTACGGAAAACGGCCGCGCGTCGTCTGCGCGCCGTCGCCGGCCGGTACCAACGACGGTGGCCGTCGCGTCGTCGTCGTCGGCGGAGCCGACTACTGTCGATTTTGCGCAATCGCCCGAATTCGAAATTATATCGATCGATCCTCCAAGATTGTGGGTTTTATCGAATTGCCTACCCGCCTCCTACCTACCCTCCCGCAATAACCCGACGACCGCTCGCGATGTAATAGCTCAAATTCTCCGCTTTCCTTCGACACGAAACCCGCAGACGAGTGAAGGTATTCTCACCAGAAATTGTCTTTAATCAATGATGATGATATTTAGGTCTTTTTTTTTAATAATTACGACTTATTCGTTTCTGTTTTATTTATTTATTTTGTAATTTAATAATTGGCCGTATAACATTAAAGGGATTGATTTTTCTTGAACTGAAATTCTTGAGTACAGGAAGTTTTGTTTATTTAATTATTGCACGATCAGAGTCAGGGATATCGTGTATCCTGTAGATGACCTTTTCCAAATTGCACAAGTTCGCCCATTAAACGTCCATTGTGTATGTATAATGGATGTAAAGATAAGTAGGTTTTCGGATGGACAAAAACTGAACGCCCATTGATCATCTAATCGATACGTGTGAGTCTGGATGTCCATTATTTGTACATATCTAAATATCCAATCTACTTCCAATGGAATGCTAATTGGGTTTTAGGTTAGTAACACACTTTCATAAAAAAAAGCTAGTTTAATCCGAATATCCCCACGGAAAATCTGACAATCTGCAAGGTAACAGTCGGAATAGATGTCTTAAGAAAATCCTAAATAAAAACATGTTATCTCGACCTAAGACCTACACTCTTACAATGAACGACTGATTAGATATTTTATGTGTCCTGGCTAGGCTGCAATAAGAGATACAGTATCACCAATACTAGAACAGTTTCCACGTCAAGGGCATGTCTTCCTGATCAATATCTTACGAGTTCCCTGAACCTGAATCAGTTTCCTGAATGGAAGTTTTCCAGATGTAATTGTCAGCAGATGAGAAAAGTCCATTTAACTCGAAGTTCAGCCTTCATTGCATTACATCTTGTACTCATTATATTATAAGTCCATTTAAGAATTGATCTGATGATTTATTTAGAGGGTCATAAGCTTACTTGGCATTGATGAAGACATGCTTAATAACATAACTTCTGTAGGCTCAGACCAAACAACATCAAAGCATGCTGATATTGCACATCGAACCATCTACCAAATCCATCACCACATCATCAATTAGACGAACAGTGTAAATCCAGTCAAAGATTAGATAAGCAGAACTGCAAGCCAACAAATTTAACGTTAATCAACAAAAATTAGCCTTTAATGACATAATCTGATCCTTAAAAGTGTCCAGAAAACACCTGAAGGTTATACCATCAATAACTGCCAGGCGAGCATTCCTTAACATGCTGTACCCTGTAATCGTTTTGGCGCTGATCACCCTATTTATCGTTACTGAGCGCAAAAGCCTTTCATTTTCCAGGTGGCTTCAAACGTGTCATTCTGAATCGATTGCACACAGATCTCGGTTCGAAGATGAGTTCAAACTTAATTTCTGCGACTCAACCCGACTTTGGTCAAACGTTCTCTTTTAAAGTTTAATTTTCAATATAATATGCCTCAATAATTGCTTCACAGCAACATTGGGCGTAACAAACGGGTGTTTCCTATATTTTTAGGGGGGGGGGGGGGAGTTCAGAAAGCGAGGAACCTCCGATTTCTTTGACACTATATATACTTACGTCGTTTGATGCGCTGATTACGAATATAACATTAAAATTTGGCACAAATTGAATCCAAACAATGTGCTGCATACACGATTTTAAATTTAACGCTCCTACATTACGTATTACTTGTAATACACTAAAAAAGTCCATTTTCGAGACTTCTCCCTTCGCACACTGGGCGCACAATTTCGCAATCCTTCAATAGGGGGTTACAAAATCATCTAATTTTGGTACTACAATCAAAGCCAACTATTCAAATTGGATGTCAATTTTCGCCCCTTTTACGATCCAATTTAAAACTTTACATTTTGGATATCGATATCGATATCAGATTTCAAAATCGGATACCCTGAAAACTTTGTTCTGATCGAATTCGAGGCAAACTTTACGTAATTAGCGAATTTATCCCTCCAGCCCCAAATTCGAGATTTTGCATTTTGCATACTGAATTCAATTGCACGACCTCGAAAACTCCCGAGCAACATGTTTAGTTAGAATTCAAAGTAAATTTTAGGTTGTAATCACCATTTCCCCCTCCCATCACCCAATTTCGAAATTTTGCATTTCTGATGATTAATTTGAAATCAGCGACCCCGAAAACCCCCGAGTAACGAGTTCCCATTAAATTCAAAGTGAAGCTGACGTAACTTGTACGCTAATTGATATAGTGAAACCACTATACTGACAATCATCGCTTCGGGCGCGTAAAACTGCAAGTTACAAAAAAAAAATAACCATATCAATCGGACCTCCATGGTAGAAATTGCGTCTAAATACTGTCCAGTTTTTGGCTAATAAACTTGTGTACTAGCCAGTTTGTGGACAATATCTTATTGAAATCTGGCCAGTTTCTTAATGGAAATGTAACGAATGGATATTTTTTAAATTTTTGTAGATAATTTTTGGACAGTTTTTGGCTACAAATATTCCTAATATTTAAAACTAATAGGCTAATCATTTTTTGTCCAGTTTTAACCCAGAATTTGGCTAATATGTTCATTTTAACTGGACAGTATGTACGTAACATTTACCCATTTATTTTATATGCATATATTTAAATAATTTTATTATTGTACAGTAATTAGACAGGATATTTTTATACATATTTTGAATAATATCACTGAATAGTTATTAGGCAAGATTTTTAGCCAAAGCTGTGGACATTTTAAATACATTAATTTTGTGCAATATTTAGATATATAGTTTTATAACAAAAAACTAGTTTGCTTATTTGTGTCTAGTTATTGTCTAGTTTGTGCGGGCATTTTTATTGTACACAGTTTTAAACCTAACCAACCTAACCAAGCTTTAAACTTAGCCAGAAAATGGACTGTATCCAATAAAAGTGGACAGAATTTCTACCAGGTCTTCAGTTCGTGAAATAACAATAAACTCTTTAATACTTAATGCTTCGCCTGACGCAAGGCGTCAATTACTTCAAGATTATTTAAGAAACAAATTGGTAAAGGTCTTATTGTTGGAAATTTGCAAAACCTCTGGATTCTCAACGATATGTATCAATTCGCTTGAGCTTCCAACAACTGATAATTACTGTTGGATTTCCAATATATCGAATTATTAGATGAATTCTTATGAATCTCTGTAATAATTTAAATTTACGGACGACGGATATACATACGTGCACGAATTTATCCGGTTATCCTCTTGATTAATCAATATAGAAATATCATCATAAATGTTCATTTAGCAGATTCGGCAGAATTACGTTGAAAATTAATTGAAATTGTGAATAGTGTATAAAATGTTAATAAATAATAGCCCGACGTCAGATTCAATGTTCCATAAAATGCGCAATTTTTTTAAATACGCAGGATGATGTTGTTAACGAGTCATTTTGTATTTAGAAAAACTGATAATAACGCTTGTACGCACGTTTAAGTCTACACCGTTTAAGTCGTGTTTACGAATATAACTGTCGCAACGAGTGCGTGTTACATGCAGATAAGTGCACCTAACTACTCAATTCAAGAACGCCGCGTGCAAAGGGAGCAGGCGGAACACGCGCGCGCGAGTGTTCTTTTTCGATAAAACTACATTGATCGAGGATTTTTTCCTAACTGTACATTATCGAAACTCAAAGGTATAGGCAATTCAAATTATACGAATTTTAACGTAACAGACTTTTAATGTTTCTTTCGTCGATTGCATTGTGTTTTGCCCATAGATGACCACCCGGTAGTTTTACGTAATAGACCCAGTAGAGGTTTGACACGTGGTGCCAGTGGCAAGGAGAGTTAGCCATCGATAAAGAACTACGCTGAGATGGCCGAAAAGAAGCGACCTATATTAACATGATTGACCGGTGGATAATTAGGGTTTTACACCAAAAATATGAACAGTGGTTCATTTGCACCAATGACGAGTGTCATCAACAGCTTGTCATTAGAGTAGTTATTGACCCGTTGGATGTTGGTCACAACTCTACGGATAAACTCTGTTCGATGGAGAAACAACGCATCGATGGAGATACTCATTACGTCGTAATGCGCTTCCAAAGTAATTCCGATCGTACCTTCGAAACCGGCCGAGAGTATCGAGTGTCTGATGGAGCGTAATTGTTTTCCGTCTACCGGAAACTCATATTTGCCAACAGGGTGACAACATGCGAGCGAGATACGCAACCGGGTTTAACTGGAACGGCCGCGACGCGAAATGGAAACGATTAGACTATATGATCCAGAGTGTACATATTATTGGGTCGGTGAAAATTCCTAGGCCTTTAAAGACTCCTCGTTATACGGCCCTGTACGGACGACAAACGACCAAAGACGCGAAGAGGAGATATTCCCCTCCGTAGGTCCGATCGCCCCGACTGCTTCGGCGTTGAAGACAACCGGTTTCCGCGGTGTTCGCTCGCTTTTTGAGAAAAAATTGAACCAGTTTGTAAAACGAAAAAAGCTCTCCCTACCGCGCGTCGCTGCGCCTCTCCTCCCCCCCTCCCCTCCCTCTCTCCCCCTCACTCTGTCTCTTACTGTTACTCTTACTCTCTCGATCTCTTCTTCTCTCTCTGTCTCTTTCACTCTGTCTTTCGAACCAATGAAGGAGAGTCATGGGAACGAAGCGCATCATGGTGAGGCGACGGCGTTCCGGAACTCGAGGCCCAGAGCGAAATTCTTTCGGTGATCCTTGGATTTTTAATTTCCTTTGTTGAAAACGCTGCGCGCGCTCTCGACTCCGATCTTTCACCCGCGCCTCGCCACGTCGCGACCCAGGGAGGAGAGCGGTTCATACGATTTCCTTACCGTGAAATTGCACCGCGCCGATGCCCTGAGAGTGTATATATATATTTTTTCGCGACCCCATCCATTCGCGTACGTACATGTGCACACACACACATACACTGATGCCTTGGCCGTGTCCACTGCCGCGCCTCGCAATCCGGACTCGTTTCTCTAAATCCTTTTAAATGACATTCGTTAACATCGGATGCGCAAATGAACGCCCCTCCAGGCGGTCGCGCCGCGCCACCCGTCAAAACTGATTTACCGAGACATTGTTTCCCCGAAATGAGCGTCATTTTATTATCAACTATTACGTGGTGTTTTGGAGCGATTCTATCAGGACACCGACGAGTTCTATTTTCGTGCTCTGTAAGAGGATATTGCTGCAGGACGACGCGTTATTGCGTGCGCGCGAGCGGCTTTCGAAAATTGCCAATACCTGTAAGTCGAAATGGTTCATAAAAAGCTCCCGCTGAAGTATCGTTTTTAATACAAAATTACGGTGCCTTTTTTTCTTGCAATCAAAAGTTGTTTATGCCATCCGTACGCCCGTTCGGCAATTCCTCGTCTTCCGGCTGATGCAGTTTTTAATTAAAAACGCTGAGCAATTTAAGATGTTGATATATGCACATTATATCAACCCACCATTACCCGTATTGCTTATCCACACATATTCATTATAGATGTATATATATGTGTGTTTATCGATGCTCATTATGAAAGATTATCTCCAGACAGCATACATTCGAATACGCTGGCTGTGTACATATAAATTGTTTTTATGAAACCCATTTCATTCTACGTTTACCGTTTTATAACATTAAAACGTAGCGGCGCGGTATCAACCGCGCTCTTAAACGAAGAACCTGAACGTTTTTCCGAGCAATCGATAAAGTGATATTTTTCTCGCCAATATCTCCCGCCTGCCTCGAACGCCGTTCGTTTTCTTTGCTCTATTTAACCATCCTTGCCTTCGTATACGTAGCGTAAACAGAGTTTAGAAAGTAATAAGAAATTATACGACATTCCGCACATTTACGCAGGGATATGCCAACGCCCTGTCGTATATAACAGTTGGAAAATCCGCTTGAGAAGTTCGTGGAAACTTCTCGAAAATCGGCCTCGATGATGCAACATTTCTCGGGCTGAAAAATGCATCAGATTGAAAATATGGGAAATAATAAAATGTCTGTTGACAGACACGACTACTTGTATTTGCAATCGTCCATGAAGGAAATTCAAATGGTGCAATATTTTCAGATTTTTATTTGTCGTCAGTCAGCTTGACATTAGTAAACAAGTGTCTAGATCACAGTTTAAATTACTCGTACATTTCTATATTTCAGACAGTTTAGAATTATTATTTAAATCGGATAATAATAAATTCGATAGATAATGCAACTTCAAACTAGGGGGCTCTGCCCGTTTTCACCGAACGCATTTTTGATACCTATTTTCGTACGTACAAGATCCGGGAAAATTTTTTATTCCATTTTTGGACTCAGTATGGTCTGAAACGTCGAAATTTCATGAAAAAAGTAGGTGTCATTTTTTTTTAGGATGGCCAAATTCAATACTTCGATCCAACCTCTGGTATGGGTAGAAGTAATGATAGATGGCGTTGGTTCTTCATGCCTTTCCCGCAAGCAGTAAAAAAGATCACGTAACGTAGACGCGTAAAAATAGTAAAAAGGGTAGGAAATTGCCAAAAAAGTATCTATAACGACTAATAAACGTTCTCAAAAACATATCACTGTTGAAAATATCATCATATTTCATACTTTCTTTTTAACGTTGATAATAAAAATAATTCAAATTAAGAAAATGCAGCACAGCAAAATATAATAAATCACAGGAAAATAAACAATATGCGAATAAATGATGAAATATGTAGAATAAATTTCGTTTATTTAAAAATAAAAAGTTTTGGTTCTGAAAATGTAAAATTTTTTCAGGTAACAATATATACGGGCTTGAAAAATAATAAATCAATGATAAAATAGCTATTTGAAAGGGCATTAACAAGTACGGGATTAGAATGATTTCTCTTCAAAACTATATTGATCAAACATAACCGAATTTATTTGGAAAAGCATCCGATCGTATAGTTGGTTATTGTTCTTTTCGTGATTGGCATCCTTGATTACAAAGGTTAAACTGTTGAAACTGTCAAAGACACGAAGAAAGAAACAATCAATATCCGCAGACGTACGAATTCTGTCGAATGAAATAAAATGTGAAACCAGGTTTTGTGTCGGTCGATAGTACATTGCGCGAATAACGATAAACCATTTCAGATTTTTTTTATTGCTTAATACAGGAAATATCGAATTTCCTTCTCTAAGACGAACGTTCCCGTTTGTAGCCCATATAGTACTGCTCATGTCGTGTATGAATTTAGGAAACAATTGACAGAGAAATTCGTTGCGAGGTGAAAAATAATTATTCTATAAATTTTATTGACTGCTTTTATTGACTTAATTTTTAAACAATTTAAAATAATCTATCAATCTTTTAAATTCCAAGAAAATCTTAGATAATTAAAGAATCGAATTTATATTTGTTTATTCATTTCTTTAATTATACACGGATGTTGCTCCCCTTACATCAATCAAGACTAAATTAATTATTGGTTATATTAATTTCGTTATCCGTTTAGTCATAATTCATATGCATGCTTTTAATTTGAGAAAAGAAACAATTTATAAGAGTATTATTCTTCTTGTACGGATTAATACATGATTTTTCTCACGTGTTTCACTCAATTTAAACAAGAAAAGGACTTTAACTATTAATAATCCGTAATCCCGCATCGTCTTCTTTCATCTCCAATTCGAATATACCAGCGTATTCCCAACAATTGCCGCCTCATTCTCTTTTCACTGCCATACCAGCATAACGCAACATTTTGAATGACCCACATAATATCTATTTTTTGTAAGTAAAAAATTTCTACCTGTAAATAAGAGTCGTCAAACTTTCAAAGAGGCATGACGTCAATCGAAAACGTTAGTTCTCTGTATACGAATATATTTTTATATTTTTTTTACCCTGTATAAATACACCTCCCCTTTTTCGGTTTGCCTGCCATAGAATAAAAAATTTAAATATATATATATATTATACATTCAAGGTATTTAAGTTATATTAGTGATCCAGTAAATATATTATTATTTAGGGTAGCATAGAACTGTACCATAAAAATGTATTATTAAAAAGAAAAAAATAATGTGTTTTGTACAAATTACAAACGACAAACTAGCAAATAAAATAAACACAAATGATAGAAGAAAGTAATTTTCCGGAGTAGAATCGAGATTCAGGTTAAACTCCATCAATGTAGACAATAATTTTGAGTTATAAGTTTACTCGACTATGAACGCAGGCTTTTATTGGTTATGATTTGGTTATTTCGAAGTCACAGAAATGTCAAGGTATTTTTAGGTAATAATTACCTAATTATCAACCTATATTTAGAAGTTGAAGTATTATTTGACTTATTGGACAATTTTTAGGTCAAAAATTGGTAAAATTTTCTTGATTAGGCCATTCTAAGTTTCGTTTTATCGAGACGACCAGAACTGTTGCTTGGGTAAGATAAGTATATATTTATAATTTCAGATTAATCATTTAAATCTTAAAAGCATTATAAAAAATGTTTAGCTAAAAACTGATTTTGGATATCGACACTTCTTATAGTTACGAATTTGAACTTTTTTTGCGGAATGTAAGAATTGATAACACCAAGCCGCTAAGTGCAACTAGTATAATATTTATTTATTTTTAGTTTATTCAAAACAATTCAATTCGTAAAAATATCTGTGCGACCAGTTCAATTAGTAAAAACTTACTGCGAATTAATTCGTTAATATTTTTTATTAATTGAAAATGGATGTGCAATTTTTAATAATTCAAATTCCAAATATCAAGATACAAAATTCTCAATTTTACCACATGTTTGGTATCCTCGGCTAGCATGTTGTCATGGTATAAACGTAGTCAAATGTTGACAGAATGCAATGCAAAATATTTCCATCTCTCTCGTACCTCCAGCTTTCAAAAAAGTGAATATCAAACAGTAATTTGGGATCAATTGCTGACTCCCAATTCCAGCTCAGCGTTAAATCCTTGCATGTTCCAATTAGGGCAGAAAAGTGGGCGTACTGGCAATCTATATTTATATGGTCAATAGTTTTAACATAATATCAGTATATTACAGATAATAATGGAGTATGTCGCTAGACGTCATCTTTCCGATCATGATGTAGTAAGCATAGTAATGAGACCGTCATTATTCCGCCAATAATAGAGCGATCCAGACGGCCGTATAGATACAGTCCTTTTTCTAAACGCCCTTTTTGCTGATCTATTGGACAGTATTCGTCGTTTTACCAACGATTAATCTGTCAGTTACACGGTCGATCAAAGATTGATATTCGACGTTTCACTTCTATGCTAGGCTGCCTGTGGGCACAATGCAACCATGTAGCGATCTAGTTATATTATTTTCGTCCCCAGATTTTCTCATCGTGCTACCGGAAGTAAACTGGAATTAAATATTTCAACGGCAGAAAAAAACCATCCATGTAGTCATTTTAAATTTCAATTTAAACTTTATCAGATGGACAGTTTTTTTAATGGAACATTTAGATTTAACTCATTGTATTCCGAGTATACGCTGAGAAAATTGGTGAAGTTAACATTTCTACATTAGTAGGATAAAATTGTATATACTCTGTTCATGCCATTAATTTATTTCCTTGTATGGAAATTTTAAAGAGAACAATTTTCTTTGTGTAGATAATGCATAATTAAATATACATATATAAAATTCTTGATCGAATAGTTTGAACTCCTCTAATCCATTTTTCAGCTTGTACATGAACCGTTACGAAATCAAGAAAATTGATTGGAATAGATAAAGCGCAGTAAGAATTTGCAATGATCCTGTTTGAGGAAATAAGGTCCAAATCAGATTCTTATACTAAACTCTTTACTTTAGTTCTGACCATATAATTAGAACGTAAAATGATTTCCTGATAAGACAAGCACGATTATGTTCTTAAAGATCATTCAGATAATTTTATTTCTTTACAGCTGCGCAATGGTTCTGCCAGCAGATGTATCAATCTTCATTTGCAGAAATTGAACGTCGCGATGATCCCTATTTCGATTACTGTCGCAGCACTTGTTCACTTTAAAGAAGAAAAAAACGTATGGATAACTGAGCTATTAACCGCAATTGGAAAGTTTAAGGCATCACCAAACCACATTGGAATCATCCGTGGTATTCAAACCTTGATGAAAATCACAGTGAACAAATGACTAAATTCAGGCTTTTTCATACGACTTGGTCGCATTTAAAACCTGTCTAGTCGTGATTTAAGAGTGACATTTGTCAATGCTTTTTACCAGGGGAGGAAATACAAATTGCCTGATGTAAAGAGCTGTGATTTCTTATCTGCTACGGGATTTAAGGAATTGTTTGTTAAATACAACTTCCCGGTTACCACTGAACCCACTGGTTCAGCATTCCTTCATGGACGAACATTAAACGTACATTATACATGTGTATATATATATATGGACGGATAGTGGACGTCCAGATCACACGTACATTGGACAAGCAATGTACGCCCATTGTACATCCATTACATGTCCACTATACGTAGTCTAATCGAGCTTGGTCCAGATTGATCAGAAGATCTCTTACTAGCATATCCTAATGATTAGGACGGTGTCTTTTCAGTTTTTCCACCTGATCACGTTTATCAATGTTACCAGAATAAAACATATTTGCTGTTTTTATTCTGCGTCATCAGACACACGCTAACTTTGATTTGACGATAAATACATACCTATACGAAATGATAGATAACTAAGGTAGAAAAGAGATTGATGAACTAGACGAGCGAAGAAGTAAATCCAGAGGAATAAACGACAAGACGATTCATCTCCAAGTAGGCATTAGTTAATAGCTGAGCAGGATGGCGGATGCACTAAAGGAGGATACTATCATTAAAAATAGCCATGATCAATGGACCATCGAATTATTTAAACATAACATTTGTCTCGTATCGTAAGAACCCTTCACTTTGTATTATCAAGGTTTACCAACCCTGACGTACAAGGAAACAATGACACCGATCGACGCAAGTGGCCAAGGATTAATAAATGCGTCCGAGTCACAGGGCATCAATCAAACGCAATGAAATTATTCGATGGACATCGGGGTTCAGTGACGTTGTAATTTGCGTCGCGTCTCGTAACGACGACGCTCCGTGCTGCACTCATCTCTATGGCTCGGCGGCGACGTCACACTCACTCCTCACGTACAAGTTCGCCTCCTCGTCGCTGGTCTCGACAAGAGGCAATAGACGCGAATAATAATCACGTTCTCGTTGATGCAGCAGAACGGCACAGAGGCCGCCGAGGCGAGAGAAGGCCTCGGTGCAGTGGTTATTGATTTTCGAATTGGTTCAAAATTTCCATAATGGCGGGCGGGGGACAGGCCAAGAGGTGCGGGCGGTAACGGCAAACCCGACGGATGAGGAAAAAGTAAACGCGCGCTCGAAGAAGGCGTTCAACTAACCGACGAACAAGAACCGGAAGAAACGGAGACCGAGAGTCAGCTTGATGAGAAGGAGAGAGAACGGATGAAGAGAGAAAAACAGAACAGGCGAGAGAGGTGACGAGGACATTCGAGGGGCGAGAGGGTCGGCGGCATGGCGTCGGAGCGTTTCGAACTTGGCAAAGTTCACCGACTCAAAAGAGACACCCCCTTACCCACCCATCGTGTCTGCACCCCGCCTTCTCTCTCTCTCTCTCTCCCTCTCTCCCCTCTCACCCATCTCATTTCTCTATCACTTTCTCTTTCTATAACGTTTTAGTCTCCCTTCGTGCAGCCGTCTCGTTCTGACGTTCACTTACTACCCTTCTATCTTCTACCCTCCACCACATACGGATCGGGAGCTGTATACCCACCCTTTCCCGTTCGACATCGTTCGACGAGGAGCGATTCACTTGCGCTCGCGGTCCTTGTTTCACGCACACCCTCGTGCGTCTCGACGACACCAACGAGCCATTGCCGACGAGCTACTATACCGTCGCCGAGTTCCTACGTCATGTATCGCGTACTTATGGAGTCTGCTCACACGTATGTCGTGTGCCCCGGACGACCGGCTGTTCGTCGCGATCATGCGAGTCAACGTGTATTAGCCTTTTACATAGCGTTACACGGGAATCTGTTGAACGCACGTGGGCGCCATGCCGCCACCACCACCAGCACCACCACCACCACCACCACCACTACTACCACCGCATTACCTGCTGTATACTTTGGGAGACAAAACTTCTTTGCCGAGGAAGATTTTATCGGCGAAACTTTTACACGATGACGCGCCGCGACGAGGAATTTTGTTCCTTCGCAATGCCGCCCTATCTTTAGAACGACACTACCTTTCCTTCCTATTAATTGATTTCCTCTGTCGGCACTTCGATTTGGAACCGCCGATTGAGAAAATGTTTCGTCTGCCAATATTCAAGATTGCGCGAAAAGGAATATTTTATTAATTAACGACCGAAATAGATTTTTACTCTTCAAGTTCAAGATTTGACGCACGTGTCGTATCTCGTGCGTTTGAAGGCTTCCAGTCTTAATTCGCGTAAGCTGAGTCAATCAATTCTAAGATAAATAAATTAGGAAGATAAAGGCTGTTGTATTTTTGTTTTCAAGTTTTAGAACGATAAATGATTGTTATTCAAATTCGAATAAAGGGAATGGAAAATTTTGGACCTGGACTTTGGACCTGTTGTCTGGACCTGCGATCAATCTTCTAGAAATATCTTTCAAAGTAGGTGTGCCAATCTGAAATAATGCTGGGATTACTTTTTGGAGTGGTTGTTTTTTTTTTCAAGTGCGACCAAATTGAACACTGCGATTTAGCCTACGATATCAGTCAATATATTTATTGATGTACTACAACGCTGCGTATTTTTGTCATCGCAAAACTTCTGGCTAAATATTTGTGTCATATCACGCTCCGAATTTAGTTGACTTGCGAGATGAAAAGTTGTTTTGAAAAATTTCAAAAAATATCGGAAACATTTATTTTCTACAGCCGCATTTAACCGAAGCTTATCGCGGAGGCCTGATGACGCGCATTTCACGAAGTGAAAAGCATATTTGATCTTTCGCAAAAGTTTGAAAGAATTTCGTTCTTGGATGAGTACGACTCGCTGCAGACAAATCGGAACGTGGATTTCGTGTAAACCGACGCATCGACAATCAGCTCACCTATACGTTACAGGTGGCAGGTGCACACGCGAGCGTGAAATCACGCTTTCGCGCGCTGTTTACGAAAACAGACCGTTTAATCGTAAATTCGATAGCTTATCCGGGTACGTCGAACCGAGGCAAATTAACGTACTTTATTTGGGCTCCGATCCTTGAAACCCGAACTGTTCGACGAGATGGAAAGGGAATTTTTCCACGGTTTCCTTCTCGACGGCCGAGCATGAGGGTGTTTGTATTCAAGTGCTGACATATACGGGACTATAGAAACACCGTCCCGCACTATGCGCTCCGCCCCAAACGGGGACCGTTGATGAACCTTCCATGAAGCTTTCGTTTATGGTCTTGATATTAATTTTTTTAATTAATTTAAATTAAAAATACTCCTGAGACATTCTCGTATTTTTACGAGTTTCGTAAAAATTTGAGTCATAAATGAAGAATAAACATTTTGCAATATGTATATGTGGAAAAGAAACTTCGACAAGGAGATAATGATGTTCAGGATGAAAGCATGATATCCTATGCTGGTATCTCTATAGCTTACTATTGAAAAATTAGAACGCGATCGAAAATTGTTACTAGTTCATAAAAAGCTAAAGGCCCAAAATCCGTAAGTTATACGTGTGACATCCAAATTTCTCGGTGGAGGTTTTAATTTCATGGATCTTATTTTAAACTGAGAAACACTCGTATATCGACTGTATTTTTCAACCATGAAAGTAAATTCTTATTCATGTAATTTTTAATCTCGATTCTGCAACGAATATACAAAAAATGATAATAAACGATGTCGAACAGTGCTCTTAGGAAATATTTTAAAATATTCATTATATAATAAACACGTAGATCAAACCGTTTATAACGTCACTCATTTTTTAGATTAAAATCGAAATTAAGAAAATGTGTAATGAATTAATATAATCTCGAATGTATAATATATAAAGACATATATAGGCGTAAGGTGTAAAATGTGCGTTTACATCTTGATACACGATTCGCCGTCAGAAATCATTCGCACGATCATTGATGTTGAGACTGCGGAACGTGAAGTTTTGAAAATCATTAAAATGAAATCACTTTATTCTCGGCGGCAGTTTCTCACGAAAACTACCGAAGCGATTGATGCGAAATTTTTGCTTAATAATAACTTACGCTCAGGCTCGGGACAGCCACTCATTTATACTGACTCAGCATTCGGCTATTTCACAGCCTCCTCTACTGCACTCCGCGTTAGAGGTATAAGCGGACAACGAAAATGAATTCACAAGCTATGGCGAATAAACTTCACAATTTTGTTATCCGTGCACTTCATTTTTTGCATAATGCATTTCCGAGTGAAACGCTCACTTTTTAAATCCATCCGCGTATTTACACTTTTTTCGAGATTTCTTTATTTCCGATAGGAATAATGTCCGTTTGAATTACAGGTTAACCGTGTAAGTCACTTCGTATTCCATGTCTCTGTATCCGAGAAATGAAATACAAATGACGTTTAATACGTCGAGATGTAGATATTTTCCATTTGTATTTTTGTCTGAAAAACTTTCATTAAAAATTTACATTTCTCGCTTATAATAAAGGCCAGCAAAAAAGAAAAAGCAAGAAAGAAGTATAGGGTACCGGGAGAAACGATGCGAAAGAGAATAAATTCAAAAGTACACAAGTCGCACTCTTTATATGTAATATAAAGCATCCCGTGGTATAGGTAAATTTAAAAAATAATTACGGCAACCGGTAACGACGAAATGAAAAAATAAATAGCGTTCCTGCCAATCGCGTATCGCTTTCGTCCAATTTTCGCAAAGATAAGTCGATAAAGACTGCGGGCGATTAAAGCAGCTACCCAATTTTTTCCCCTTCCCGCGGTACACTATTCTAATTTGTCGAACAAGATTCTGAGGGTTACGCACACTCTGCTAAATACGTAATAGTGGGAATAGATAGGCGGCGCACAGGGTGACGGTGTGGGTGCGACCCTCTACCTACCCGAGATACGAAACACCCCATTCCATTATACTGTCGAGCAGCCCCCAAACTTTCTCCGACTTAGAAAGACGCTTTAATTCAATTTAACACAATGACTTATACTTTAACAAGTGACTTACCACTTAATTATCCTTCCGTAGGACTGGTATACTTGAACGTGTCGGTGAAAGATCACATATGTTGCAGGACATAGAAACTTTTTTTTTTTTTGTAAACCAGCATATGTCATATAAAAATGTTACATGTACATTAAATTTTATGTATAGACGAGAAGAATAGTGACATTTTAATTGACATCGAAAACCATACCAATTAACCAACTGTCGATTCGCAAGTTGGTTAACCCTAACGTCAGAATTGCAGTTTGTCACTGCCTATACCAGCGAACGATGATAAAAACGACAGAAATATTTCTGAAAATCTATAGAATTGTTGAGTATGCTCTTTCGATTGGTTTTTCGTTTAAATTTTAAAAAAGGAATACGAATTACAGATGAATTTTTGGATTCAAGTAAAAAAAAATGCGATTTTTTTTTTTTGTTTTTAATATTTACAACTTGAAATAATTTGTAGATTCATCTGAAATCTCAATTGATATATCTTAACTTGAATAGCTCTAGGCTTAGAAAAATTCATTTCAGTATGTCGGTTTCAACATGGCGGACGAAGTTTTGGAAAATGTTTAAAAAGGTGCATTTCTTGGTTTTATCGCCTATGTCATTAATAATCGATCTTGTTAAACGATTGAGATCGATATAATGAATATAAACGCAGATATATACTATAACAAAATGTTGAAATTAGAAATGGTGGCTCAAAATACGCAATTTCGGCTTTTTCAAGTTACGATATATATACAATTCAGTGCGTATATGTCCGGAAGATCTTAAGCATTTTTCGCCATTGATAATATTCAGGTGCTATAAATGATTCTGATTCTCGCCATTTGGTGTAGATGTTCATCGGGAATCCTTTATTTTGTTGTATTTTTTTGGTTTTTTTTTTGTATTTCTTTGTATTGTTTTTTTTTTTATTTTTATTGCATTTTTTAATAATTATTTTATTTTTTCTTCGCAATTTTGTTTGTTTTATAAGTTTTTTCATATTCGATATTATCAAAGCGATTTTTGTATTAAAATATTTTGTGATCCTTAGACTATAACAAACATTGTGGTTAGAATCGGAAACATTGATTATATACGCATGCATGTGATCCATATTCCAAACACGTAGAAAATCCTCATAGACATTTATATACATTTAATTCTATATATCACATTGTCGAAAAAAAAATGGAAAACTGCGAAAAACCCAATATTTCATAGATGTTTTCGTACTTTTTGCCGTCATTTGGAATTGGAACAATTTTGAGCTATTGATATTATCAATCATCAACTTCAATACCTTTGTTTGGGGAAAATTTGAAAATATGTACGCAGATAAACGCTATTTTAACAATATTCTTTGGATTTTAAGTCTTTGTATTTAATCCTGCCCTTTTGTTTTAATACTGCGATCTATTATGTGCGATCATATAACAACGATCTGAATCGTTCAATATGATCGGTTATTATTTTTAAATGCAAAAATCACGATAAAATATAATAATAATAATAAATACCTGAATAAGATATAAATAACATCGTGTTGAAAATGATTTTAAAATTGATCAAAAATGTCATTCAATTTCTGAAACGCCCATACTCTTTAAACATGAATTTATAGATGATTTAAAAAGTGTGAAGATAATGGGTAGCTACAATGTCAATTTTGCACACATAGAACCGTAAGTGGTAAAATGAGGTGATAATATGATTAATGAACACAGAGACACTAAACGTGACGGATTTCCACCTAATATAAAATCACATGAATGATCTATTAGAGATTTTTAAGAAAGAAACATCATACTACATTTTTTACCGTACAATGAAAAATTTCATTAAATGTCATGCACATTTAGCGCGTATTAGTACAATATTGAATGCAAATGTTTATAAATTTTATATTAATTACCACGTGCATAAAATGTCATGTATCGTTTCATGGAGAGTAAAGTATATTGCACGAGACACACAATGTACACATAAATATAGTGCATTTATAGTGCAAACTATATATAGTGCATTCAATTCAATTGAAAATGTAACTGAAATTAGCATCAGTTATAATAGCTATTTCATGTAAGAACTCTGTAAGGCCATTATAAGATATATTATGAAGATGTATCAAATGTTTGCATAAACAAAATTAAATGCGTTTTACTTTATGTGTTCTTAATATTTTGCGCTACATTTTCTTCGATTTTATGGACTTTTTCTAACGGTCTCTAGCAATGACGTTTAAAAAATGGTGCACCTAAGTAAACTATTCAGGAAAATTTCTCGATTATTCAAAACGATGACTTCATAAATCGAATAAAAATGCAAGGCAGTTTCAAAATGTCGAAGCATGAGAAAGGCGTAATATTCAGCGGAGTTTACTCGAAGCAACGTCAAGACGCAAAATAAGCGTTCCGCCGAGCGGAATCGGAGCATTAAGAGCATTTATAAATCGAGATTTAAAGCGAGTACGCAGACGAGCGAGTTTAATTTACCTAATGGACGTGGCCGCTGCAGAGGCTGGCGAGTCTCAAAAAGTTCAGGGTTTATGATATTAACTTATGTATCCATTTGGTAAAAAAGTTCGATCCCTCACGCGTTACCGAAAGGATTTTCGCGCCTTTTCATCCTCTGTATTCTACTCCGGCAGTAATTAACTTTATCACCACCGAGGGGCGAGTTACTTTGCAAATTACCAGCTTCGTAATGCTTCCTAAATCCACCTGTAAATTATAACGAATAAGTAATCCGATACGTAATGTAATTATACGGCTTCCATCTGCAACGCCAAGGGCTTCATTTTTCATTTTTACAATCTCGAATAACAAAATTAATTTTTTGATGGCTAATCGGACGAATGAAGAACGTTCTCGTGTCGGCTCGCGTTAAAAATTCTTGATTTTCGCGTAAAAACCCCCCCGGAGTAGCATTGTTCGTTTCGGTATAAGAATATTAATATTCCAATTAATTTACAGGGAAGAAAATGTTAATTAAAAAAGTTGATTTCATTATATTCGTTGCGGATCGCGCGAATTTCAGAAAGTATAAAATAACTTCCACCCGCGTTTGATAAAGTAAAACAACGAAAACAACACGAGTAGCGAAGGGAAAAGTAATTTAAAATATACACGACATTTTTTGGAAAACAACGTTTTAAACGACAATTTTTCATTCAACTTTCCCGCGGCAAAAATTTTCCAATTCCCGCAGAAACGTTTTAATCGTTCAAATTTTCGATGGAGAATTCGTCACGTTTCCCCGCTTAATTTGAAACGAGGAATCCGACGAGCGCGAGGCAAAAAAATATCCGGACTAACGTACATGTATATGTATATATAGGTGCGACAGAATTACATATGCTCATATATACACGCAACTAGGGCAAATAGGCGAATTTGTGCCCTGGAGTGACTCACGTCCTGTCGCTCTTATATACATTTCGAATACTTCCAGCCGTCAAGATTATTGACGTTTCGTAATTCAACAATCCCGATGCAGATATAACCGTTACAAAATTTTCTTTTGCCGAATAACCGATAAATGCGATCAAATTGACGCTTCGATATATATCGTTTATTTTAACATGTCCCTCGTGCGCCTGGCAGTAAGGCAGTAAACTGTGAACGTCATCGTTAAGTATCAAACAAGAATTAATGAGTAATTTGATTGCTGTGACTATTTTATTACGAAAATCCTTTTCTTTTATTGATTTCCTGTGTGTCAATAAGACTTTATTTGGGATTCCTGTATCATTCACATTGACGTATATTGGCAATTATATATTTCAGAAATACGTGTGACATGCATTCAGAAAGATTTAAATTCCCTTTTAACGAGGACCCAAGTATACGTTTGAAAAACTGACCTTTACAAAAGAAAAGTGTAAATTAAAAATGATTTTTCAAAATTTGAGGGTGGTTCTGGGTAATGTACAATCTCCAAAAAATAGCAGTGAAATTGATTAAAAATAAAAAATGAGGATTATCATCAGAACTAAATTATATTTCCAAAATTTCTCGATGAATTTCCGACATATGTATGTATGTACATATGTATGTACGTATATCGCATTTATGAAGTCGATATCTCTCTCTACCATTTCAAAATATTTTATCAAATAATAATTTATATTTTCAACTTTAATAATTAATTTGTAATTTCTATAAATTTCTCTATCGTATTTCATTGTGGTA
>JAPYZR010002458.1:0-23173 GCA_030522945.1 Trichopria nigra
TTGCATAGTTCAAGGACCGTCCCGGAAATTTTTCGGCAAAAAATGTATAGTTCCAGGACCTATCTGTTACACGATGCAACATATATGTGGACAACACATATGTGTGTTCCAGGCAGGTTTGTGACGGTTAGGTTAGGTTAGTTTTTAAGCGGGGGGGGGGGGGGCCGGGGGGGGGCAAGGCCCCCCCGCTAGGCATGTTATGTCCACCCTCCCCCCTCTCCGCCCCCTGCGGGGGCGAAAACAGTATAGGGGGTTCGCAACGTTATATGAACGGGTCCCTTGAACTATACGTTTTGCATATTTATATATATATATATATATTATATGTACATATCTTATAAGATTATATGTATATATATAATAAATAATAATTTATGTATAATTACTCTGATATATTTCCTTTATTATTATTATTATTATTATTATTATTATTATTATATGTATATATCTTATCTTATCGTGTCCAGATTATAATCTCGCGAGATTAAATTGCGCATTTCATCTCGCGAGATCAACTAAGATCTAAATTCAATCTCCTCAGATGTACTTAGATTTTATTTGATCAGATTTTTTTTTTCTGCGGGCAGTGATACATTGCAGCTACATTACTGTTACTATAAAAAAAAATTCTGTAAAAATTAATCCTTCACAGCACATGTAGGAAGATTAGGAAGAATGCATAGATAACTGCAATATATTAATTGAAAGTATAGAAGCATATACATAAAAAATGTCATATTGTAAGTATGCAGAATATTTCATTTTTATGTTGTTTTCATGTTTCAATGTTGTAACACGTAAAAGATTTAGAAGTATAAATCAATGTTTTTAAATATAATTCGTTTCTTTCCTTACTAATAAAAAAGGACAATAGCCGTGATCTTATTATATGATAACTACAATACTGTTCATTTTTCTACCATACATTTTTAACTCATTAGGTGTAAATAATATTTAAAAGGAGGACAGGAGATGAGTCACTTTAAAGAACGTTTAAGCTTTGTAATCGTGGTAGTAGCCCTTAACCTAGTTATCACCGGGCAAGCTTAATTTGAATTATCGAACCATAGGAGTGGGACATCGGAGATTATGAACTTTCTTCCCAGAGGATTGTTAGATTCGTGTAACTTTATGTACATAAGGTTATATTTTTTCTGTGGAAACAAAAGCATATGTAATTACACAAAAATCAAAGGATTGCACGATAATTAATTATGTTTAACCCTATATATGTATATTCCGCGTCGATATTTGCCAAAATAATTTCTTCGTGTTCAATTCGTTCACTTCGCTTTTAAGTTAAAGATTAACCTATCATTTTACATGCCGACTAGATAATCTTCTTAATGTTGCTTAAAAAATAAAATATTGATCAACTTTGTTTCCATATTTTTTTTCGTTTAGATATAATTAATGTTGTCATAACATTTCACGGCTTATGACGTACATGAGATGTTGTTTTCATTTTTGGTTTATTATTATAAATGTTATGAAAACAGAGACGAATTACGTTAAATGTCGTTCTGGCCCGTTACATTTACAACTCTCTCATTTTCAAAGAGGAGCATTGTGACGAATTGTGAAAAGAATGGATGATGATTTCTAACATCACTGGCGTACTGAACATGATCAATAATTTAGGAATTATTAGAATAAATGCTTACAAAAAGTGCACTTTTTATTCCACGTAATAAAAATTGAAAATCAAACGATCTCACCTGAAAGTGAAGTTTGGTTATAATTGTACGTAGAATATGATTTGATCATGATGATCATGTACGATATCCCCTATCATATTTAATTGAATATAGTTACGATTTCAAAGAAACATAAGTTCAGATCTAACATATCCACGTCTATAGGGAAAGTCAACGGAAAGATGTAAAAGGATGGATCCAGAAATACAGGAACAACAAAAACGTTCTATAAAGATTACAAAATACGTCGCTACCTTCTTTTTGTATACAGATTATACAAATGAAACGCCAATATGTTTCTGTTGGAAATTGTTAACAAATGCCCTTAAATCAGTGGCAGACCATTTTATACGTATATGTCGTATATACAATAAAAATGCAGCAACACATACCTTGAATCGTTGGGCAAAGTTGCGTTAGTTCAAGCGTCAATCTTGTATCATTTAAACCGTTGCTTGCAGGTGGTCTTCTTCTCGTTACAGCATTGGCTATATGAAGCGGTTACTTTTATCATCATATCATATGGTTGTTTCATATCCGAATTTGTAATGTCGAACTCATTGCAATTGTCTCTACAGAACTGTCATTGCAATGACAAAATCTTGTCGCAATCATTTTCACTCTTGCATCTCCAACCGACTCCACTCCCTCGATACCCATTCATGCATCTAATCAATATCATAGGAATGCTGAACAAACCGACATATTTTTATACAAAAATCATTCATTTTGCACTTGAAATATAGAAATGTACTGGTCTTTGGCAGTAATCCAATTTTTATAGTTTGATGATTGGACGCTCAAGATATTGTGACTAATATAACAATCATCATAAAAGAAGATTTTCACACCTAGTCTCATTCATCTTGACTTGTCATATTAGTCATTAATACGGCGACATCTAGGTCCTTAAATCATTCAAGGCTATTCTGCGAAAATTAACCATGACTCCCATTTAAGATGTTTTAAAGCGTTACAGGTCAAACATGCGCATTTCTTTAGTTACAATTAATACTTTTATCATCATCAGTTTAACACGACGCACTGAAATAGTTCTAGATGCAGAATCATCCCATCAGCATTATTCGGGGATTGGAGAGCAACGCCGGGCTCCGGGATCGCTTTCGATTCCGGGAGTGGCTTTTGTCACAAATGTGAACAAACGAACCGTCCGTGGAATTTTTTGCGTGGATTTGGAAGACGCATTTCACCCGTAAGTTCACGCGACGTTTGCCAGATTCCAGATGGTTGTCTCGCTCGAGGAGAGAAAAGGAAAGGCGAATAAGTATATAGGAGGCCTCTTATAAGCGGCTCAACGCGTTGAAGCGCGTACGAGCGTGAAGCCGACAAAGCTATCGACCGAATTCTCTGCGTTTCGGCAGATGCTCATTTCGGAGGCTCCTGATGGACCTCCTCCGTAGAGTACAGAAGCTGTACTTCAAAACTGTGTCGTTTCGAATAAATCTGCTTGATCAACTTTACCGTGACGTATTTTAACATCAATGCTCTTCCTCTTTCAAGGCACAGAGATGTTTAACTGTCGTGCGACGTATATAAGGCACGTTATCGTATTTCCAAAATGCTTGTCTTGACGGCGTACTTTAGCTGTAAGCGTGAATTCACGACTTTAGACAATGTCTAAATATCATGTTGGACTTTTTTTTTCACAGGACAGGATAATAAAATTGTTACCATCTTTTATATCGTATTCCACCTAACCTCAAAACTGGTGATACCTGTAACCAATGACGGACAACAACAGGCAGTGGTCGATATCAGTCAACTTTTAATCAGGTATAGTAATCTACTTTATAAAGTCAACTCGTAATCCGCTTTTAAGCTGGAATTCATGGATTTTTTATCGCTGATAAAACAGTACGCCTTGTCTAAATCTATATACTGTCATAATGTATTCCCTCCTCCAAATCTATAATTTTCCATGTCGATGTTGAAACTGTGGATTTGGACAACACACAGTCAACTGGTTGTTGATTTTTGTTAGGTGACATAGTCATATATTTTTGTATTAGTTAATGTAAGTAGAAATGAGAATAGTTTCAGAAAATTCAAATTCTGTCTGATTAAGAAGTTTATACTTATTCCGCATTAGCTATTCAGGATCCATAAAAAAATGACAAATATATCTAAAAATAAAAACCATTCACAACTTGTACTGTGGAGGGTTCCTCTTTTCGTCACCTTTCGAGAAACATTTGGAAAAATGACACCAACTAATTTGTGCGTTCGAGTGACGCAAGCCCGAAAATACACGAGGCGAGTGCCGGCTATCCGCCGCCTATACTCGAGCAGTTCAGAGCTGCGGGAGGTCCTCGTCATAGGCTACCGTTGGAGAAATTATGAAGGTCATTCGGCCTTACGAGGCGCCAGAGGGACGATGAGGATCCTAATCCTTCGGGGTTTCGAATTTTTGCTCCTCCCTTCGCTTTCTCCTCGAATGAATAAATCATCAAACTTTTACGACTTGATCCAAAATGATAGTAACAGTATAGCGTACACCTTATACGATTCGGGTCTAAGCTTCAATTCTGACAGAATAATACCTATCAGTCACGGTGCTTTGGAAAACGTATAATCGAGAAAACCCTATCTATTAAATTTGTAACAAATATATTAAGACAATACAGATTTTTATTTCATATACGTCTTATTCAAGGGTACGAGTAACATGTATCTTATACCTTCAGTACAGTAAAAAAAGGAATCATCTTTGAATCACCTAAATTACTTTAAACAAATGTAACATTTTAATTATTTGTTATCGTTAATATCGTTAAATCCAAGTTTCGTTTGGACATTGTACCACGTAATTTCATACCAATTTCTTAAATGACTTATAAATAATTTACTCTTTTTAGTCATTTTCGAATTTCCTCCAATTCCTTCTAAGTTCTAACCCTTCGTCGGGATCATTCCATCGCTCCACATAGAGGCAACTGAGTTGCGGTTACGGTATTTGCGCAGAAAGTGGATTGGCTAACGTCTTCATGGATCTTCCATGATGAATATCCCCCAGAGAAATCCTTGAAAGATCATCGACGAGCCGTTGCCCTAATGAGGGTCCGATCTCTGTGGACGTGATTGAGATTTCAGATGGTGCGTAACCGATATGAGTCGTATGGCCATTTCAGGTACAAACCGCAATATTCCGCTTACATTTTGTATTATATACGTATCGGCTTCGTCATGTGCCAAAGAAGCTGTAATGAATTTCTTACTTTTAAACCTTTTGGCAATTCCCTATATTTTTAAGTATATAGAAAATTAGATCCCGTTCAAAAATGAAACATTATTACAAAAATAAATTACATTTTTAATATTGCCTTAATTGCATTTCACGAAAAGAGACGATGTTTTTCAAAATAGATAATAAAAGAAACAAAAATTCATTAATAATTAATATCTACGTAAACATTTATTGTAGTCAAATATAAATCCATTAATAAATAAAACTGGTTAAAACTATCAAATAGTAAATACTCTAAAACTGTATATACCTTCATCAATGATTCATCGATTTTTTAAAATCGACCAATTAGAGATCGAGATATCCATGATTTTTAAATATGTTGGACTTAAGAAATCTTATATATTTATTAAATGAAATGTATCATAGTGATTATAAACAAATACTCATAGAACTCTATATTTCATATCGAACAAAAGAGTCACCGGCTTTTTAAAATTGACTTATCAGAAGTCGAGATGTCTCCGATTCTCTGATCACCAATCTGGATCAAATATCTATGTTTTAGAAGTCAGAATGCAATAAAATTGATTGATATTGTGATTTTGGTAAAATCATGCAAAGTTGGTACGTTTTATGATTTATAATTTTTTTATTTTAACAACACGTATATCTACCTTCTGATTAATAATAATCTGTTCTTCGATAATACATCTTCCTTGCATGAAAGTGAAGCGTATATATCTATGTTTTTCACTTGCATTAGATTTAATCTCAAATTTCTTGCGAAGGGGCGGGAGGGGTGGGGGACTTTTTCACGTGTTGCTAAGATCAATACTTCGGCCCAAGCTGCGGTATGAGGGAGGGGTTTATAAAATATGTTGATTTTCAATTTTGTAATGTCGAAAAAAGGGTCTTGTTGGAGCAACCATACAAATTGTCTGGTCAACCAGAAGCATGGTTGTGTCAATCGTAGTATGGTTGTGTCAACCATAGTATGGTTGTCCTAAAAATACTTTTTTCCGTGTACTCATATTACTTATTCTATATGTACGATTTCAAATGATTATAATTAAATGTTATTTTTTATTTTATGTAACACATTTGATTAAGTTTAAGTTTATTAAAAGTTAAGATATCAAAACAAAATTGACGTTAAATGTAATAGTTAAAAGATAAAAAACTTATGTTTTTTTTTTTACTTTTTTAGCAATTTAAGGTAAGATGTTATCAAAATTTCTGACATTTAAAATTTTTTAATTGAATAATTTTTATAGGTACATTTTTGCAGATATACATATTTCATCAAATTGTTGATCGCATAAAATTTATTGTTACAATTTATACATTGTTTTCATGTACTGTGTAACGCGGTTACCAATACGTACGTCCAAGATGTTCTATATAAATTGGTTTCGCACTGCACTTTCCTTCTTTTTATACACCACACCCAGTCAACAATCACAGAAGTTATGTCCCATTTATGTAACAGTTACATCAAACTGTCCGCCTCCAAATTGTCACAGTTACATAATAGGAATTGTGACGTAATTGCTATGTAACTATTCCTGTTATGTAACATAATTGTGACATAACTTCTGTGATTGTTGACTGGGCAATATCGTATGACGTAAATGAAATCGTCGGATTAGGCAATAAACATGCATTTCCAAATATAATATTATTATTGACAATTGAATCCGTTTTATTGACTTTGGTTGTGTAAATATTATAAAAAATCACAAACTATATCAAGGCAATATTAATCCAACTACAAAAACCAATACCCTAGTTCGACGTTTTTCATGATAACAATAATCATATATGATGTTTTACCACAACAAAAGGGAATATCATTACCGTAGCCTTATAGAAAAGACAGATTATAATAATCAACAGGAAACGATGGTAAGAGACACTAACACATTTTTACCTAACTTTAAATTGAGTATTCTGCAACATTAGTAATAAAAGTTAACAAAATAATGAATAAATTGGGCTTCCTTCGAGAATCATATAGTGTCAACTGTCAATCCTCGATCTTTTTTTATTCTTTTCTTTTCAATTTCTTTCAAAATTCAAAGTAAGAAAAATATTTAAAAAAAAATCTAGCAAGATTTTTTACGAATGTTTTGTTATGAACTTATGGGGCTGTCATAACAAGTTAATATCTTTCGAAATTCATCCTAATTCCCACATACGTTTGTCGTCGAACGTAATTTCATTTTTTACCAACGTCTTATCGGATTTGGTAAAGTTCATCATTGATAGAACGAAATCCACCAGCACGCAGCGATCATCTCCCCGGAAGATTTTGTAAAAGGTTGAGGATTAATTTTAAATTCGACGTACTTTAAATTTAATAGGCTTGTTTACAAATAAACGTTTGGTGGATCTCCTTTGTCATTGCAAATTTAGTATTATAGAATATATATAATCATTTTTAATTAGGAAATTACAAGTTAAGCTAAGTTTCTACATAAGAAATATTGATGGCATATACTCACTTCAATTCCTAAATATAAAACAAACCCACTTTTGAATATTTTTAATAGTTTTTAAAAAAATTATAAAAATAGTAGGATTCGCTTCACTTTAGAAAAAAGACCATAGGCTTTATAGATTAGCGTATTATTAGAAAAGTTATCTATTTTCTAGATACTGATTGGCATCGTAAAGCAACGTGGTCCAAAAAATATTTACATTTTTCATCGGAACACTCTATTGACCCTTTAACGCCGATATGTGCAGAATTTGCAAACGGAATTCAACGTATAATGGTACTTTCAAAATAAAAATGTAAAAAAATCGAGATGCCATATCCGACTATTTTTTTTTAAATATCCAAAAAAGTACGTAACTTTAACATTTAATAACTTATTTTATGTGATTGGCAACCCACAAATAGTGTTGGTCATCTATTTTATAAAGTTTCATCAATTCTATAAATTGAAAGCTTTATAGTCAATTGCAATCATGTATCTATAGGATAAAAAATATAGGTGTATATATAAATTAAAAATTGAAAATGCACATTTTCAAAACTTCTCTCTCTCTCTCTCTCTCTCTCTCTCTCTCTCTCTCTTATTACCGCAGGTTATACACCGGAGTATTGAACTTAGCAACACGTGAAAAAGTTCCCCTCCCACTCCTGCCCCTTTTAGCGAGAAACTTGAGATTAAATCCAATGCAAATTAATTTCAGGAAAGAAGCTTTATTATCGAAGATTATTATCAATCAGCAGGTGGATGCATATCGATATGAGTTGTTAAAATAAAAAAAAATAATAGATAATAAAACTTATATTTTACCAAAATCATAATATGAGTCAAATTCGAAATGATGTTGTTTTTTACTATTGTTTCATAGTTTATGGGTGCATTATGTTCTGACGTAGATCCGTTATGCTATAGTGAAACATGGACACTTGATGAAAAAAACATATAGTCAGTTTTTTTCGAGTAACCAAATTCAATACTTCGATCACAACCTATGGGTCAAAGTAATAAAACAGAGTATAGTACAAATAAACTTTCTAAATTTCTTAGAGTGAAATTTCACGGTATAAGCGTAAAAAAGCCACTCCAATAAAAGTGGGTAAACATTCATTTAACTATAAATTATATTCTTAACGATTTTATATTTTAGAATGTAATTATGCAACTTTGCGAAAATATTAGGTCTGCAGAGAACAACACGAATGAACAATAAATCGAAATCCTTACACCTTATAATGGAGCATATGTTCTTAATCGGAAAGATGTTTGAATAAATAAATTAAAAAGACGCAAATCTTATGTGTTTACTTTCGAACTTTTCCGAATTCTGATCAGATTTTAGGCATGATTAACCATCAGATCTGACTAGACACCCCACACATAGTTGTACTTGCTTTGTATCTGAATCAGATTTCATCATCTCGAAAAGTAAAAATTAGAAAATACGCCAGAATATGACATCATCCGTGTTGTAATCCAGTGAATATACTTCTAATCCTGAAAAATTGATAGTTCCACCCATATATGTCCAACAGTTATTGAGTTGTCTTTATAGACTACCCACCAGGTGTACTCTCAGCTTTTTCATCGATGCGAATACATTAAAACAATTGAACATGTCACATTTTTGTCGACCATTACGTCTCCATATGCACTTGTTGCGAAAAAACTTGGAAAGTTCTAAAACAAAGAATATCGAAACTGTCACATGCTGAGATATGTTTGAGGTCAAAAACCGAAAAAATTATCGAGGCGACTACCTCGGAAATTCAGGACACGCATTTGAAAGACGCAGGAAAACCTTCGGATTCCATCATTGGTACACGGCATAGGCCAGTGTCGTATCCTTATCGCTTGTAATCAATACCGTATTTTCTTCACGGTAGGCAGGCAGTTGCGCCTCAGACGTCGAGTTTGACGTGGAAAACCAGGAAATGCATGAGCGAGCACACCGTGCGACTGGCGCCAGTGTTTACGATCTTGCTGATTTGCTTAGCCTTCGGTCAGGTAGTCGCCGGGAAGCTCTACTTACATCGGTCAATATTTAATTACTTAATGCGAAGATTCGGATTTTACAAGTTAAATAATGCGAGTAAAAAAATGATATTTGCTCGTGAATTATAAGTGGGCTGATCGTCCAACTACGAACCGAACGCTTTATATGTTTTAGAAAGGACTGTTCTGGCTACTGGACGTCGAAAAACTATTTTGGTACAAAAAAAAGTATTTTCACAAATATTTGCATTTCTGCACCTGCATCTATAACGTATTTGATATAGAGTCTACTGTTCGACTGTTTGCCTATATATAATATAATAAAAATAATTCCTATTGTATAGATTACATTGATGTACATTTCCAACCTCTCGTTATGTTTTGTACATCACATGTATACAAACAAGACTTAAAAAAAAAACCACGAAACTTTATAACCGTGACATTGATTCATGGCACCAAAATCCACAATGTTCTAGACATTAAAGAAGGTGAATTAGAAAAAGCTCAGGTGTAGTTGATAAACCTCTGATGCTTTTATGCGTTCAATTACCTTTCAGCTAAACCGGAAAGTATTGATAACGATTGAAACTGAAAAATGATTTCAAACTTTTTTTATGCGCGTTTCCACGAAATTATTGTCCGATATACTACATTTATTAAAACGTTTGGCTTTTTTCCTGCGTTTATGCCAAAATTACTCGTACATTGTACAGGGAGAGTAATGGTACACACAGGCACCAATACCCAGGATAACTCGAGTATTCGAGTGTGCCGTTACATATACATACGAGCCCATGCCATACCGGCGCACTCTGCACTTCAGGCGCCGTTATCTCGGCACCATCTAGCCCGGCTAAAAGCTTCTCCCCATCAACCCCCTCCGATTCCTGTCTACCGCCAGTTCATCCAGCTTCCCTCCAATCCTTCCTTCCGTCCCTCTCTCTTTCTCCCTCTCTCACTCTCTTTGTTTATTCATCTATATCTAACCGTGTCTCTCTCTCTTTCCCTTTCTCTTTTCCAACATGTTTGACGGTCTTTTTCTAACACTAGGTACGGTATCATCGTCTTTCTCCTGTAATTCCGGCTCTTTTCTTCTCTATATATCTTTCTCATTTCTCTCACTCTCACTCTCACTCTCAGTCTTCTCCTCTCTCTATCTCGTTCTCTCTTTACCTCGGAAGGTTCGATTCTTTTCTCCTTACGTGTCCCAATTTTTCAGAATCGGCCCATCCGAACATTCGAACTGGTTAACATCTTGTAATTCGTGTCGTCCTCCTTGTCTTCTTCGCTCCCATCAACCCCCAAAAGTCTCAACCTTTTATCTCGTTCGCTTTTCTTTTATCCTTTCTTATTCGTCAGAATAATAAAAAAAAAGTAAACATATTCTATGTCTGGTCACTTTTTTGTTGATAATAACAGGTTAGGTTATGTTCAGGGAATCCGAAATGGAACTTCTGACAAAAGGACTATCGAATATAAGACGAAGCGGCTATTTCGACCGTTCCATGCGATAAGAGAGCAGCTCTTAGGTTCAACATACGTATTAAGTAGTGGATTCCAACGAAGCGTAAATTGGAATTTTGCTATGTCAGATATACGAAATGACACCCGTTATTGCATTCATGGTGATCGTTTTGCAGTTAGGTTTGGGATTGTTTCATTCTCGCGGCAATTTTTACATTATCGATAAATTACTTAGTATGAACGGATTATAATGTTAAATCAATAGTATATCACCGAATATTTGGAAATCGTTCGATTGAACCTGATAAACATGGTTTCTTCTTAGCATTGCAGCACATTCTCCATTTCTATTATTCTACTGTTTACATGACATCACGCATGAGGCATATTTTTCTACTGCTATAAAATGATAACGAATACCGCATATTTTAACTTTAGTAAAATGTATCTAGATGTATCTGTTAAAAACAGTTGGTCCAAGTGAGCGCACTATATACATGTAGATAAAAAAGGATTGCCATTTCCAAGTTAAAACCAGAACTAATTAAACGTTTCCATGCTTTGTTGAATGAAGATATACTCAGTTTACCTCGAATCATTTCCTCTAAAGAATACGAACACAGTAACGCTGCTTAAATCTACTCGGTTCTGCATTCAGGATTCATCGCCAGATTCTAGTTCACGATTTTTGAATTCACAATCTTCCGTCGAGAACTCTGAAAATTTCGTTGTTTTTGTTTATTCGGAATCCTTCATCCTCTTAGACTTCAGCAGTTACATCCATGTCTATTGGTAGTTTGAAGTTGGATTACGAACTTCAAACTTGACAAGTTGGATTACTAAAACCTTTTGACACGTTCATTAAGATTGTTTTCACGGATTTCAGTCGTCATTTCTGATAGGTTATCAACGTTGAAAAGAAATCTGGATTCTATATTGTTCGTTTCTACCTTAAAATTTATCGAATTTTTAAATTGTGGAACTTTATGGGTAATAACACCTATACATTTCCACGTTGGTTTCTATAGTATTCAGTAAGAGATCAGTCGCATGATGTCACCATATTTATTCGTTTTGATCTTCAAACCTGAACTTGCTATTCAGCGTGCATGACAAAACAAGTGCCAGCCGCGTACTCTAGTATACTTGCCGTATTAATTGTAGCAGATAGAAACGAGTAATGGATCAAATTAACTTCTGACTGATTTCTTATTTCCCTAGATTGAGAAAAACAGCCGATTTGAAAGTACGGATTTCCTTGGACTCCCAAACGAGGGCATCACAAGACCACCTTCTCCATCGATGGTCAATTGGAATATCTTCAAACAATGTTGCTCCACCGAGTATACCTGTATTTGTTCACGTCTGCAAATATCGTATCGAATCGGTACTTATTATATCTGGCCGTGAAATCGTCGGCCATGCGAAATCGCAAGTCGTCATCCAGCTGAGCGGCGCTCCTCGGGAGTTCCGGCAATGTTCCCTGATGGAAAATTCGGATCAATAGGTAGCTTCCGCGCAAGTCCTCGCAATGTCGTCTTTTTCCCGTATATACATGCGCCCACGCAGCCTGCGTACGGTGCGTCGCGTACGTGTCGGAGGCTGGCCAGGTGTGGGTGGAAGCGTGCATTAATACATAACGCCGGGGGCCGCCAGTCCTCTCCTCGGGGAATGACCCGCCCATCGCATCGTACCGTGGAAAGGGTTCGATCCACGATACTCCCCATACTCCACCACCTCCTCCTTCTCCTCCTCTTTGTTTCGCCGCTCCCTTTGCACCTTTTATGCCTCCTTCTTCTGTGCTAGTCGTCGTTCTTTTGGTCGAAGGTCAGACTATACGGCAAAGTCAAGACATTTCAAAGTGGCCTACTACGGAAAATGATATATAGTAGAGCGTTTCTGGTTGTATTTCTCGCGATGACCGAAAAATGCTCATTATACTAACCGAAACCTTGTTTTATCACTTTCAATCATCAGACCCAATTAGTACCGGACGTCCAAGGACGGAAAACTAGGATGGCGCAAATTGGACGTCAAATGGACGTACTAAAAATCTAGACGTATTTGTGCTGTTTGGGAGCAATGTATGACATCTCTCGTTTTTCAAATTTTTTTATAAGCTTTTGGTATCGCCGTGAAGGTATAGTCAGAATTAATGAAATTGAAATAAGGTCCACCGAACTATGTTTGGATTTACTCATTTTAATAAAGCTATTCATCTTCCATGTGCGATTTCCTGATTATAATGTCAATGACATTATTTTGAAGACATATTCAAATTCATATTCATATTCAAATTCATGAGCATATATTGAAATTTGACGCTATTATTTCACCATCAACTTCAGCAGGTTCTACTTGATGCCCTATTTTTCGCTTTTCCTGGATGTACCAGGTAACTTTCTGTGTATCCATTTGCAAAGTCATGGACGTCATCGCATAGAAATGAACGGGTTTGAGGTTAGATGATTGATACGGTACGGATTTTCCACTCTTTGGATCGTCAAATTGATCGATCATCTTTTATACAATTAATGTCGATGACACAGCTTTAACAAGTATAATCAATATTTATGCGTATTTGACGTAATTATTTGACCATCTGTCCGACACTTTCTATTAGATGATTTATTGTATATTTATTACTTTCTTTTGCCATTATGTTTGGATGTTTATTTGAACAGTTAAATGATGAAAACGATTGATCGATAATAGTACCTATAACAAGAAATCTGAATGTGTGAGGTTCGAAACAATTTAATCTTTTCAATTCAAGTCAGTTGTTGATGTTTACTAGATGTTACTTGTTTTTCGGGCGCTAATTGCTAACCACTTGCTTTTAAAGAAATGTGTTTAAAGAAACAAGATCAGATCTGAATTAGATCCAAACCTTGATAAGATTTGACTGGGTCAGATAATATATAAATAAATCAGAATAAAAAATGCATATTATCTTATAAATGTGTTTGCTTATTGAATCGAAAATGCTTAGATCAATCAAAATAGCACTAAAACTAATCTTCCTTAACCAATATTTCAATAAAAATATGAACAATATCACGAAAAATTTCAACGCTGAAAGAAAGATACAAAAAAAGTTGTCAACGATATCGATACTAATTACGTTTTGAATGAGGGAAATACGCTGTAATTTGTATTCAAACTTCAAGAACTCTAGCGATTTAACCCATTAATGCCCAAGCTGACAATCTTAATCTTAACACTTTGAGAACAAAAAAAATAGATTCCCTTGTCTAAATTCATATACGATGCTTAGAAACCTAAATATAGTGCCTTAAATGTATAAATATTATTTTTTTTTTTCGACAATTTTTTTTCATGACGAAAATCTATACCCAGTCAGCTCTTGTACTTATCAAATAGTCAAGTTATTTTAAAATTGCTAATATTTTAAAATCATCTGGGAAATTAATTAAAATAATCTTGAAAAATTTATACTTGAGTGTTTTCGAGGTCGCTAATTACAAATCTGACGACGAAATGAAGAAATTCAAAATGGCTGATCCAATATGACTGGTCAAAATATTTTCAACCATCGAAATTTTCTGAGATGTGTTATCAGGGGGTTTTAGGAAGTCGATGATTATAAATCTAACTTCCAGACGAAGGAATTCAAAATTCCACCTTCATATATGTAACATCGAACATTCAAATTTTGTCGAGATTGTAATTTAACCTTTTAAAAAGCTTGTTTTAACAAATTTCGTTGACCCTTTAAAAATAAAAGAATAATGAAAAAACAAAAATTTGTAAAGTCAGAAAAAATGATAATTATTAATAAAATTATAAAAAAAAAGGAAAAAATATAAAATGCAAAATTAATTATTAACAATCAAAAAAATGGCTATTTATTTTAATTTATAATATATTGCTAAGGCCCTATTGTTTTTCAACTTCTAAATTCATTCATTAGATTCGTAGTCAGATATTTCAAAAATACCCTGATAATAAACTTCATAAAAATTCGATATGTTCAACAAAATTTTGATCGACATATTGGATCCTCCAAATTGATTTTCTTCATTTCGTCGTCAGATTTGTTCTGGACAACACTTAGGTACCATTTTTCCAAGGTCATCGTGTGTTATGAAATAATCTATGTGGATCTTATTTTTTAATGTACTAGTGTTTTTTTTCTCAAAGTTTTAGCATAACAAAATATTAATAAAGTAATGCTAAAAATCGCACTGAAAAAATGTTCGCTTGGGCGTTAATGGGTTTAAGTGAGTTGAATAGTGAATCTAACGGACCACAATACAACTGATATAACTGATACAACTAGTCTAGAATTATCTCATTGTTTGTTAAACTCTTGATGGTTATTAATATTTTTCGCAAATATAAAATTGAATTTATATTTGAATTACCTTATACGACCACTTTTAATTTTTTACCATAAAAATCATATATAATTTTACCATAAAAAACCATAAAAATGAAATATAAATAATCTTGAAATTATATATGTATATAATATAAGAATACTTTCCGCCCAATTTAAAGGTTAGAAAAAGGGTACTTTCCGTATGGGACGGAAAATATTGGAAACGAATATAACATAGAATATTTAGATATTGTTTAAGGTGTTGAAATGCATATAATAAGCGATATGACTTTCAGAAGACATCAAATAACTATAGGTACTATTTATCAGTAATAATAAAACAAAACAAAAAATAAAAATCTAGATATATGTTGATTATTATTCTGCACAAAGCTTTGGAGAAAAGGAAAATAAGATGAATTTTGAAAATAGATCATTTCAACTGTTTCGAAGTCGAGTATCCCTTACATTTCAATTATAGGATATAATATTATAATTAAATGCCTGAAGGATGGAATTAGCGACGTTATAAACGTTGTTTAGATATTTGACTAATCTGGATTCTCTCGATCACTGGAATAGAAACGAGGGATTGCACTGCAAGATTTGAGGCGCATCATACACTTATTATAGTTGTTTTGAATAAATGATGCAGAACTTAGCCCGAAGTGACTCTTTGAATACAACTGTGTTATGGCATTAGTGGAAATGTAATTTTAAAGAAGTAATTGCATTTGCCACTCCAAAATATTTATAGATAATCCGAAATTCTATAATGTGTTAATGGTCGCTTATTCAATTATTTATTCTCTCGTTCCCATGCTCTTATATAAATAATTGAGAAAACACATATACAATGCGGGCAATCGTAAATACTTCTAGAGATCAGAAGAACATTGTTTATTTGCTTCCATATCTTAATATAATGTATTTCAAAATTTACTGTAAAAAACGAAGCGAGAAGAACTCACTGATAACGCATGGCAATATGCAGAAGCTATTAAAATCACGAGAAGTATTAACAATGTGAATGTGATGAATATATGTTGATAATCCGCAGCCTTTATGTCAGTCATCAAAAGAAGTGGACGCCATCTTTTTTTTTTAGGATCGTACTGGCGGATCTTTGATCTGAGCGGGATGCCAATCTTCCGTTCTTCTCTTGAAGGATCACTCGTCCTGGCGAGTCAGAGCAACACCTGCGTGTTCCAAACATAATAGTATCCTGCCGCCTTTGTCACGCGTCGCATTCGGCCGATGTATATAAGACGTCCTTAGTCCTTAAGCATTTTGGCATTTCAGATGTTCGCGATTATCGACAAATGATTGTCTTATTTCCCGTGATTTCCAAACTTTTTCTAGTGACCACATATACCAATGGATATATACAAGTTCCAAATTCTCGAGTGGGAATTGAAACAAAATTGAAAAAATGTAAACATGAGATCGTAAGAGAATATTGACTTGATTGGTACCTCTACAGAAAAGAAAAGTTATGAATAAACCACACATTGTGTTAGCTATATTTTTATTAATGTGAACATTATACAATAATACACGACAAACTTGTTGGCAATGAATGATGGGCATAATTTAAAAAATGAAGCTGGTGATAAGTATTTCTCAAATTATATTATAGATACAAAATGTTGCGACTCTTTTTCAACTGGAGATAAATTGTTACGAATTTCTATCTTCGATCTTTCGCAATAGGGAATAATTAGTCGACTGCGTCCTAAAATAATCGCGGCTTGCTATAGCCCAGTGTCTTCTAGAATATATCAATAATTTAAAGATTTTCTAATTTTGTACGTAAATGAATATTTAAAAAGTACTATAAATATAGAACGAGTATCTTGAACATCAAATGCGGAAGAACACGGCGACACGGGCAATTATTGCAAAATAGATGATCAAAGTTACGCGAGCGTTTAAATATTTAACGAACCAGTTGCAATCCAATAAACCAATCGGTAGAAAGAATTGTAAAACCAGTTAAAGGACAGTCTATTCAACGTGCTTCGAAAGTATAAATAGATTTTATTTATTAATCATTCTTTAAATATGAGTTATATATATATATATATATATATGTAATTGCTCGACGTGAATATTGTCAATCCACGATATCTGTCTGTGAATCTGGTACAAATTCAAGTTACCCATAATTGTCATTATAAATCTGGAACATGACTTTGTAACTTGTAAATATTCGTATGATAATATACACATTATTTCCTGGTATTATTATTCTTATTTCATATAATTATGTATTTAAATTGAATTCCGCCATTCAATTCATCTTTAAGGAAGAAAACTGACAATCGTATCGTTTGAATCGAAATAGGAGGCATTCTGCCAACTGACACTTGCAATTGTCTAGGAAGTGAATGAAAGAGATCCTTCTCGCGATTGGCCAACAAAGAATCAATAGCAGAATTATCTCCGTATAAAAACTTGGAAGAGGTCCGAATGGAGGCACTTCTAAAGAAGCCATTGTTTCTTATTTATATTTTTTATCGGCTTGGTTTTATGCGCGAATCGAAGATTAGTTTGCCCCAGCGGTCTAAGTGGCTTCTCGTCCCATAATCAAATGATAGGTCGGCAAGAGCCAATCGCTACTGGATCTGTAGAATCATCCTCGCTTCCTTTATTCTTCCCCGAAACACTCTCAGCTCTTTGACTTTTTGTTGTGAAATTATTTTACACGCGACGAGGGGCGTAAATGGAATTCGGCATAATTAATGATCTCTTAATGCAGTAATGAACGAATGGAATGTAGAATATTTAATATCGATAGAGCGACATTTCAAAATAAGACGTTCGATTCTACTTTTCATAAATGACTTCATAATTCAGATGAATTTAAATTTGAAAAGGAGAAGCACCACCTCTCACTCTACTCTTACAGACGTTGAAATCTCAACATTTTTATTTCTCATTCCCTATATAACTTCAGATATAGTCATGTACAAACATATAACTATTGAACTTGCACAATATTTCGGCAGTTGTCCGTGAATTTATAATATTTAGCAACATTCATGAAAGATGCAAAAGAAAAATAACTCTATATATGTATATATATGAATGTATGTGTGTGTGTGTGTGTGTGTGTGTGTATGGATACAACGGAGTTAAAGTAAAAGAGAAAGATGAGTCAAGGATGTCGAGTTTCGGGGTCCGTCTCTCACAATATTGACTTTGGACCGTAAACATTTGTTTTTTTACAGCCGCGTATTTAGTTTCGACTGTTCCTTTGTCGGTCTTATATTTCGCGTCCAAAGAAATTTTGTAAAAGTAGCACTCTACTACTATGGAAGAGTGCGATAAGATACGCGGATATTTCTGTATATATGTTTCTTTTATTTCGTGCACCGAAAATAAAATGACAAATTTTGGCGCAGCGAAATCACCGTGAGTTTACGTGTCGACTTATGAGTTTTAACGTATTATACATTGCCTTGATACATTTCGTAAACACCGTCAGCTTTTCCTTCTTATACCTGTTCATTGCGTTCAGTTCTGAGTGCCCTTATATGATTCTACACTTTTATCATTTGAGTAAACTCGCGTAGATATAGAAACGAAGTCTACAGGAATCTAAAATGGATGCAAGTGTGATCGAATGATACCTTACTCATTTACTCAGGACTAACCTAACCTAACCTAAGAAGAAATTGATTCGTTTTTGAAAAAGTAAAATCTTATTACTGCAGTGTTGTAATTAATGCAAATCGATGTAGGTTATTTTGGTTTGGCCCTTCTGATCATTATAAGGTACATTGCAATAAGGGGACTTAAAAGGGGACAAAAAACGTTTAGAAGATCAGAATTCAGAAAGTATGTGTACCCGGGAGGTTCAACTCAATCATTCCCATTTACTCGGATGAGATACTGTAATCTTTACAGTATAGGTGGAACGCAGCATCAAAATCCAAACTGTGACATTTGCTAGCCAGGATATTCAGTTACTTTCAACTAGTTCGATGTTTACATTGCGTTTAACATTTTTTTTTTCCATAAATCGCTTCACAGATTTTGGCATTACGAAACTATGGAAAGAAATTAGAATTAGACGGGATAAAATTTCGAGGCAATTTAACATCGAAAATCGACTAGAAATTCCTTCCATACAAGGATGACACGGTGGAAATGAAAGTAATTTGCCGAGCACATGCGTGTTATGATGACCGACACTATTCCTCATCCATGGGTGCATCGAGTAATTTAAATAAATGCGCTGCGCAATTACGCGAAGGACGCGTGCTGGAGAAGTCAATGCGTGTATCGCGTGCACTAGGGTACGCGTAACTGACCGCATTGGACGAAAGGATGACGACGGTAGGGGTTGAGCAAACGGCCGAGTCGTAAGGGTGGACGAAGTAGTTAGACCCATTTAGGACAATGACTCTCGGATGAGCGCTCGACACGCGAACCTAATCGTCGGAAATACCTTTTGGCTACAAGTCTAATATGACTTTAGGACAAATTATAATTTCTGAATATTTTCTTAGTACGAACTATTTTATAAGGGTGGTTATACAAATTAAACAATTGAGTATATATATATATATGTGTGTAAAGTTTAGCCAACCAAAGTTGACGCATGAAGCCATCTCGTCATTTATTCATGGTGACAACAGATACATTTTAAGTTGGACTTGAGTACAAAACATGTGACATACCTAATTAGCACTGGATTTCCATGATTCATCCGATTTCCGACCATTGGTCCGTGGATGAAAAAGTCGTTGTACAATGAGCGTCTAAAACCCCGCTAAAAAAGCAGATGTTGTTTTATTATCTTGACCATTCCCGATCAAGAAGTCTCTTTCAGACTATAATAATAAATGCGATGTTTTTATGTTCCACAATAATGTTACCTTCACTGATAAAATATTAACTATGTATTTTCATCTGTAGATTTTCGGAACCCCCCTATGAGTTTTCAAACTCTTCGTTCCACCATATTACGGACCTGACATTTTTGATTATGACAATCGTTCAATTTGAACAAAAATTTGTCAACTCTTGTTGGCTTTTGCCTGTTTGTATTTACTATGATTGAATTAAAAAACGAGGTTAAATTAATTTGCAAAAAATAGCGAAAAGCAAAACATCGAATTCAAGTTATCAACGCGTGTATTGCGATAAGACGATACCACTGTCCGATAATGAAGCTTTTTTTTCTCGATCAATCCCTAACCGCCCACATCCTGTGTGAAAAGCAAAGAACCGACACGCGCCAACAGGTACTGTTATCACCTCGCGCGTGCATTCTTAGTTGTTAAATCCGAAGTACACGCGACGCGCGCACGATACGAGTTATCATTTCATTCGACAAATGATTATATTTAAATGCAAGTGTAAGGATATATTACACACGATCGAATTCGTTTGCATTGATGTCTCGTGATTTTATTTATTGATTTAAATACAAAATATCGCAATGGCGACCTTACGTGCGGTTTGCAACATTTTTAATTGATTTTGAATAGACAGCAGATGGTTCCAAGGCAATTACGTTGACAAATGCAAGGTGCCACGAAAATAGGAGCTTTCGGTGTCATGTTCATTATGTGTATAACGGTAAATACTGGGACGATTTTTAACGACCAGACTTACTTGACTTCATTCATTCTATAACCTTAGAATGTAGAAGTAAACTTTAACAAAACTTAAAAATATTTACCCCATCCTTTCCCCACATCCTCTGAAGAAACCAAATTCTACATTGATGCAGTTTAAATGGAAATATTTTGAAAATTTAAATCTGCTACCCAAATAAACTCTAATAAACACATTTTCAAATGAAATTTGTCAATTTATACATGGAAAAATAAAAAATGGCATCAAAACCTTCACTTCCTAATGTCTGCACATTCTGGGTACATTCATCGCTACGTGGGTTATGAATGATGGACGTCCAGACTCATACGTACATTATAGACGATTAATTTACCATCCAGTTCTTGTCCATTAAGAAACTTATTTATATTTACGTCATTGCGTTCATCCACTGTATGTCCATTGTTCGTCCATTATTGGACGCCCGACGAACATCCTCGTTAGAGCCGTCTGGAATTACATGTGACATCTGACAGACGTGCTTGTGTTATTTCAGAAAGTTTGACTATTATACGATTAATGCATTATCGATAACGTTGTTGTCAAAAAAGAAGAAAAAAAAAACAGTCTCTGCAAAAAAAGAAATCCACTGTACAGCACATGGCACATGGCAAATCGTGAATTATGTATGTCAACATGGAGATGAGTTTCCGTATTTTACGGCCCGTGAAATTAGTAGGTTCCAGGAAGTTTCTGAATTCTACGAGGGGGTGTAACGAGGACAATAGCGTGCAGATTTGTTACGAGCACATCGTCAACGGGTCGGCGTCCTTATCGCCACGATCTCTTATCAGATGCTCGCGTGGAGGCGGCACGGCGGAGGGGAGCAAAAAACGAAACACCGAGGACTGCAGGAGGCGCGCGCCATATGGCTGAAGAGGCCAGCTGCTGACCCGATCACGCGCATCTCTCGCATATAGACTCGAGCTGCTCTATAGTGTTATTTCTACTTGACGTGCGCCACTCGTACCTAATACTTTATGACTCGTGTGGGAGGATGATGTAACGATTTGCTGCGGCGCAACTTCATTTTAGCCTCGGTCTTCGACGCGAATCGCCCCAATTAGCGTGGAACCATCTGTTTTTACCTGGACGACCATGGTCGACGTTTTAATTAAAAATGTGAGCTCCCCGTATACAAGCAGAGCTGCGCACGCAAAATTACCCCAATCGAAATTGAGCGAGACTCGTAACATCGGGATATTTTTAGAAATATTCACGGCGGGCCTTTGAGATATCATCAGGTGTTCCGTAGTATTCTGCTACGCTATATATTCTGATTGAAGTTAAACAAGTCTCATCTGTTTTAGTCTTCTGCCAAGGAAGCTATTTAATTTTAGATTATCTTATTTTTATCGCAGTCCTGGTTCCGATTTGACAGAAATAAACCACTTAATTCGACGAGTATTGCTCACAGATACGCAAACGGTATTACTGGACTAAGGCCGCGTGTTACTCGGCAGCACTGCGATCAGCAGCCATTTATTGACAAAGATTTCAATTTGTACCGTAGGAGGATCGGGACATAAATATTTTCCGTAACAATGGAAACGACAACGACTTTTCCGAGGATGACCGCACAGGAAGTCGAGACAATCGGACGACTTCCGGACACGTGGCCAGTTTTGCAATTAATTCATTACCGCTATCGTAGCTGTTACTTTCCCATTGGCGTTCGATGATGGCGTCGGAAAGATACGATGCGAATGGGGTTCGCCAAAAGAGCAACGGCCGAGCCGTTGCTTGGGGACGCGACTTTGGAGTCGAAAAGTACGCTATAAGCGAAAACGACGCGACACGTGGCGAACCGCTCGAATTCATTGTCGCCGACACGTGACTTCCAATCAGCCGATATTGTGCTGCGAGAAAATAAAACCCACCCCTGTACGCCATACCCTGGCCGCTGCTCGAGCAAGCGAAACAGTTGGTGACAAATTTTACCACCTATGCGGTTCTATCGCTTTATAAGATGCGTCCAATGGAAATGGACCAAAATATTAGCGGACTTGGTCTGTTTATAAATATATAAGAATCCGAGAGTCCTCGAGCCAATAAATGGCTGCCTCCGTTACATCATTGAAGTGTCTTTACCTCAACAGCACATTTATTTATGCTGATCTCATTCATGTTTCTTACTTTACATTTAGATTGTTATATCAGAAAATATCCTATGGTGTTGGGATATTGACATCTTCTTACACCACTAAACACTTAAATTCATAAAACTTAAATAAATGGTGGCTCATCCGTGAAGGGCCGAAATTCATGGGCGCATTAGGAGGGCACTTCACTTGAATTTGTATTTCTACATTTTTCGACGTGAATTTACTTGCAA
>JAPYZR010002459.1:0-16838 GCA_030522945.1 Trichopria nigra
TGTTTTGACTAAACTTAGATCTGATTAGATTTTGGAATATATCCATAGTAAAATGGAGGGGGGGGGGGGGGGGGAACAAAAAACGTTGATAAACTTTAAACTTCCATATCTTTCTGAATTTAGTGACAAAAATTGCAAGCGAAGCGAAGCGTGCCGGGGGTCCAGGGGGCGGAGCCCCCGTTGGGATTGGCGGCCGAAGGCCGCAGGGGCGAAGCCCCTAGTTTGAATTGAAACCAATTTATTTCAATAAATCATATTTACATGTATAATCTCCATTTTTATACTTTATTTTTTTTTTTACTTTTAAAATAACAAAATAATTGAAGATTAAAACACATTGACATAAAGAGAATTTTATTACGACATTAGGAAAGAAAATTATATTATATTAATAGGTTTCCTTAGCGATTAATGAATTATTTTTTTATATGAATTACGTCAATGAGACAAATTTATTATCACAATGAACTTTAAAACATGCGAATTAACCCTAGTAGAAAATAAGACCAATTTATGGCCATTATTTCTGGACTCCGTTATTCTTAACATAGTAAAGGCCAGAAAAATTCGGCAGACGCTGGTGTCATTTTCTACTAGGGAAAACACTGGTATTTCAATACTTCATCCCTAGTAGAAAATGAGTCCAGCTTTTGGCTAGTTTCTATCCAGTTTGCTTTTTTTCCATGTTAATTAAAGGTAAAGGATAACTGGACAATGTAACGGAAAACTGTACAGATTTCTACCAGGGATTGTATGTATTATTAAAAGAATGTATATTTGAACTTTGAAAATTTTATTTTTCGTTGTATAACAGTAATCGATATTTAGGTACGGATATAAGTTACGAAAACACAGCAAAACACATACGAAACTGAATATAAACAACTTACCTAAACAAAAACAAAAGAACAATCCCGCTAATCGATTCGTCACAGTGAAGTTTCAGTAACGTTTCGGAAACCGTAAATGTCCTACCTCAGTAACGTATCAAATGTAACTTTTAAACCTAAAATTCTCTTTTTAATCATACAAATAAGAAAGAAAGAATAGAAAATTATATATTATAGCTTACAAAATTTATTTACATTATTGTAAAACTGAAAACAAAATTTTTTCTTTCATTTGAAAGAATAAAAAGGGGGGTTTAAGAATTAAATGGTACATTTGAAATGTTTCTGAGGCAGGACATTTACAGTTTCCGAAACCTTACTGAAACTTCTTAAAAAAAAAAAAAAATAAATAATCATCATGAAACAATTTGAAAAAAAACAACATTTTAAACATATACACTTCATTGTAATGTGCGTTAATAAATTTGTGTTAATAAATAAACAACTTTCTAAAATTTACGGAACATTTCACCGATCATTTTAGGCTACCCGAGTTCCGTAACTGAAATAACGCCTTGATCGATTTCGACGATGCATTCCCTGCGAGAATGCCGTAATTGTCCGGAAAATGATCGAAGCTCAGCGATCGAAGATCTCTTCCCTGTCAACGAACTTATCACTGCCATTCTTTCTCTTTATCTCACGTGTTTTTCTCATAAACAATTCTATGGACTTTTACTTTCATTGTCGGCGATACGAGGACGGTCTAGTAGCCGATGCTCTGATCTAGAGCGTTTCTCGTCCGACCATTGCCGGTTGTATCCCCTTTTATCGACCCTGTATATATACATGGTCGATTGGCCGCACTATTATCGCAGGCTCACTATTACGCCGTAATTGCCGGAAGGAAGACTGTCTCGGGAAAAAGTCATAGGTCTTTCTTCAAGCTCCGTCTGATGAGTGCAAACCTCGCGTTACGCGCTTTCTCTTTACCGAAATATGTGCATGCATGAGAAACCAACTGTTGGTTTTCATCAATTCTTAGAATCGTGTTCGTAGTTTCTTTTGTATTTTTTTTTTTTTTTTTTTTGTAAGAAAAATCTCGCATGCCTACAATTGATTGCATCCAATCGGGCGAATCAAAGGTATAATCGTCGATTGAATATTCCTGCGCTGACTACCTATGAGTATACGTTTAACAAATATACATCTGAATCCCCATTATAAAACCATCCTCATCATAGGTTACAGAAATTTCTTGTTGCGGACAGTTTCCGACGTATTATTATGTCTTATTTGAAGTAAAAATCACCAAGATCTGATAATGTTTAATAGCACATGATCAATCATATGTAAAGTTCACTAGATGTACCTATTAATGATGTTTAGCGAATCGCATATTGGATTTGAATCCAGTGAAATCGAAGATGTTACGATTTTAGGCTTGTAAATGTTGTCAAAATACTAGTGGTTTATTTTTTAATCCAGATGATCAGACCATTATAATTTCGTCAAGTCGAAACCAAGTAGTGCGATATAAAATAAATAATTTTCCAAAATAATTTAAACAAATTTTTAAATGACCACCTATATAGTCGTGACCAACTACTTTTTTTTTCAAACTATCAAAAGGAAAATCTTGGCAAACAACTAAAAATGTTAGGAGCGTCGAAAGTAAAGAATTCACTGACGATACAACCTAACCTAAAAATGTAAATATGGATATTACAATACGTGTAAATTACATTTAAGGGAATACCGTAATGATGACAAACAAAATCCTATGTGAAACCGTTTACATGTTATTTGATGTCATTTATTAATCCTGCGATTCTTAACCAATAGAAAATAATCAGGAATATATTTTTATAGATGGATGCGGAAATCTTAACATATACACACATCAGAACGGCAATGTTAAAAATGTTAGGAATTTCCCTCCGACAATTGTCAACAATTAAATAAATTATGAGAAGTGTAAGGAAAGAAACCGATGTACACATTGTTGAATATTTTCTCCATGATTAATTAACCGCAATTTATTAGAAACCGGCTTGTCATAAGAAAAAATACCTCGAATAGTTTTAAATTAGTGCTGACGAATATTTGACGCGTAAAATCCGGGTGTTGACTATGTGTGGAAAATTCCCATAAAAATTTGGAAATTTCGTTCTCTGAATTGAAACATTACAATTTCATCAATTTCCCAGTGTCATTATATATATTACTAACGCGGTCGTTAGATTTTTTAGTGACAAATAAAATATTCGTCACCAAATCTGCTGATATTATCGTATTATTCATGTGATACTACTACGATACCTAAATATATATAGTACTCGTAAAATTTTTTAAATATACTAACAGAAAAATGTAATGACCGTGTTTACCTCGATTAGTTCTGATTTATTTTCTACAGTAAATACACTTGATGTGTGCCTGAAGTATTTACATTTTATTTACATTAATTTTTGTTCCCTGGAAATTATGCAATATATACCATTCTACAATTTATTATCGAAAATATCATTTATATTTTTATAGTATCAAAAAAAAAACACATACATTAAATCACGTTTGACTTTTTGATATTTTCTTGAAGATTTTTTCGTTAATCGTACTGTTGGGATTTTGTACGGAATTTGTGAAAAACATCATTGATGCTTACTGTATTTACAACCACTTTTGATTGGGCTAAAATCCTGATGTCCTTCGTAACAAAATTTTAATATTACCGGCACCATAAATGAATTCCGAAAGTATAAGTAGCGTGTTGGTGGATCGGTTGTGTTCATCTTCAACGGAAGATCTAAGGTCACGACGTTCCCTTTCGTGGAGCCAATTAAATCACTTTATTCTGCGAAGTTGTTAATGCTAAGCAGACCTTCGAAGAGACATTGATTCTTCAAAGGAATAGACCAAATGAACAATTCTTATTTACTATAGGAAGGTGGTCATGAAGATCGATGTTACCCATTAAATCTGTGATACTATTCGTCACTCGACTCGATACAATGACAATTAGTTTCCTACATAGTCTGTAAACACGTTCCCATAAAAGTTTGTTAATTTTGACTATTTCCATGACAATTTTCGACCTTTTCTCAAGTTTTTCGTAATTCTTATTGACTTTCAGTTCTCTTCTTTGTCAATGTAATTTCCTTCTTAATTTAAAATCTCATTTTTTATCACTTCATATTTGAAAAAATTATTTCACTTCGAACCCTACTGTTGTTTCAGTCAATCGTCAAACAATTTTTTGTTATTTTTTAATTCTTAGTTTTTGTCATCTTTTTGCAGTATATCTTTATCAATTTTTGATACAGTGTTCTCTTATTTCCTAAATTTCCACGATTTCGTTTCATATGTTATTTTTCCAATAATATACAAATAACAGTTATATTAGAATTATAACAATTAATAATTGTTTTTCAACCATTTGTTATGACATACACGTAAATTATTCTTTTCAATGAAGAAAATGCCTGCTTGTACAAAACTTTTCCTAAACTCACATAAATCTGTACCTAAACACTTTAAAGCGGATTTCTCCTTTATGTTTAGCAACTGTTTTGTTATCAAGATAGATGCTTACGAAGTGGAACTAGATTGCTTGACTTATTGTTGGACTTAATTGCGTTAATTGTATTAGTCGGTATGTTTCAAATTAAAAATATTTCGACTAAAATCTTAATATTACGGCCATATTAACCATTAAAGAAAACAGCAAGGGAAAAAAGGAACAAAACTAATAACAAGGAAGAATGTAGTAAATCGACCATCATACCGATTCTGTTGTTATGAACAACATATATATCGAGCATTTCATATACATAAAAATAACATTTATTTCAATCGCAGGTGGAAACAAATAAATCAACAGAATTTTTGGCAGATTTAAAAACAAGATTTTTTACATGATTGTTACTTGCATGATTAAAAGTTCTCAAGTTAACATATCGTTTGAAAACAAAAAGTATTATTTTGGATGTTTGACGACAATTCTAATCCAATTAAATTCAAGGTCTGTTTCGCCCAACTATTACAAAAAAAAAAAAAAAACCAGGAGATTAAAGAGAAAAATGTACCTGTTCGTTTCTAAGGTGAATCTTTCAGCCTCGATTGCAGCACGTGCTCTCGCTTGCAGGTCATGGTCCACTCCATAAACGTACTCTGCAATGAAAAAAGGAACAGAATAATTTCGAGTCGTTCTCACATGTACCTCCAAACTTGAAAATTGATGGTCATTGTCATGCTTGACAAAACAAATATTATTTTTGACAAATAAAAAGAAAAGTTTTATTATTTATTGTGTTACAATCACAGTTGTCAACCAATACCAGAATTATATAGTACACTACAAATAAAAAAATATTTCAGCAATTTCTTTCAATGCCTTTCGAACAATAAGTGATGTTTATTTTGTAACTTATTAAAATTTTTTTTTAATTGAAAAATATAATTTCTAATTACAATCAAGGTTTTTAAATAGTACCAGGAAAAGATACCATTAACTGTTAACTCCTTATCTCGTCACGAATGAAAATCACGTGTGTCGTAGTGAGTGAGCGTAAAATGCAGATGAAAATCAGAGAAAACTTGTGCATGCGTAACATTAACGTGGAATAAACGCACCGATTGCGTTAGCCAGACAAGCGCACACTATATAAGCTTTATAATAGAGATTCATTCGCTTTTAACCAATTTGAAATGCGGTCGCTATATACGAAACACGTACAAAACGTACGCACACAAATTGGTATGACGGTAAAATCTTACGCGCGTTAACTAATAGCATAATGGTTAGCGTATTAAAAGGTATATTACCTCTACCGTTTTGAGGATTATCAATGAAAGTGGCGTTTATGAGTCCTCCATGCATCAACTGAATTAAGCGCACGTTTCTATTTTTTACGACTGCAGTTCAGTTTTTGTCATGTTTTACGGGAATATATAATTATAGGCAACTGTGAAATTACTATGCAAAATAATATATTATGTATCAAGGGCTTAATTATCGATATTCACGATTGTGTAGTACGACAAACGAGCAAAATAATTGGGACAATCACACTCGTCGGAGATGAATATTTCCCACTGGATGAATAATATGATATTTTTTTAATACGACGGGCACGAAGTTCGATTATTTGCGCCCGTAACTATTACCCTCTAGGGCGCCAAATCGAGAAAAGCGCCCGCAGTATTAAAGTACATTTTTCTTTTGATTATGTAATATTTTAACATCCTCTCTCTCTCTCTCTGTTTGACGCGTCACGCGATATTATATAATTAATAGTGAACTCGTAGAAGATAATTTTCTGTCTATATTGATTTAGTTATGTTATAATTATGTAAGTTATTAACTGAACAATGTTGTGGTTACGTCAGGCTACGAAATTTACGTTTGAATCCTTTGTTCAGTTCACGGATGTGATCCGTATTTTTTAATAAATTAGAAAACAAAAATTATTTAATTATTAACGGAATATGTTAAAAATATTGCGATATTTTAGAAATTGGGCGTAGTGGCTTTGAAAATCAGATATTTGAAAAAAAAAATCATTAGTAGAAAATGACACCAGTTTCTGCCCAATTATTCTGGCCTCTATGTTAAAAGTAATGGAGTCCAGAAAAAATGGCCATAAACTGGTCTTATTTTCTACTAGAGATAATTAGACCTTTTTTAATATTATTTCTTCAATCATTTAATTAAATATATATATATATATATATATATATATATATATATATATATATATTATATATTATTTTATAGTGCATGTTATTTATCGATTCTTTTGAAATTAAATAAAAAAAACAAGCAATTTGCTCAATATCAATCAATCGAAATCCTCCAATATTGTTAAAAAAATGACTAAATATAGAATGTCACATCTTAGTCGAACTATAAAAAAAAGGTTAAATCGTTGAATCAATAATAATTAGTCTTATTTTAAAGATTTCGACGACTTTCGCATCGTTACGTGCACTGTACAGCCAACTGGTATTTTACAATTTTGATAAAATCATCACTTTATATTGCTAAAGAAATGTGCCCGCATAGAATGATTTTACGAAAAGGCAATGAACAATAAGTCGATTGCAAAACATAAATAGATGAAGTAACGCAGACAAAATATGTCAAACGAATTTTGCGGTTTATGTCTGTTGTGAAAGTGTTGCCTCGCTTAGACTGTCTATGAAATGAAGTTTTCAGTTAGAATGTCGCTAAAGAATGTATGAAGTTTAACATTTCTCCTGAATATTTGTGGGTGAATAATAATGTTTCATAAATTTACCGTTAATTACTGAAACACACAAAATCAAACAATAAAACCGTCGAATGTAGTAGAAAGAATTTTGTTGAAACGGTCTTTACACTTCACTCTACAAAGAGTGATAATTAAGCTACTCTTTTAAAGGAGTGAATTTTTACTTTTAAGAGTGACATTTCACTCAGCTCAGGATGCAAATTTTTCGACTCACTCCAATATAGAGTGAAATTTGACTCCATGAAATTTAAAGAGTTGATACAATTAAAATTCTAATAAAAAAAACAATATCATCTCCTACTATGGGAAAATAGATAAAAATTGGTTTTAAAATTTTAAAATCAGTGTACATATTACGAATCCGAAATATATATTTACAATTAGAATGTACTTTTATTGAAAAATACATAAACTTTAGTTTTGTATAAGAAACTTATTATTCTCGGACAAAAAAGAATAGAAGTCTATAATTTGTGCAAGATAAAAAATAGAAATGAACACGATTAATAAACCAAAAAAGTATATAATATTTAATTAATATCGATCAGTAATAATAATAAAGATTATAAATTTCGCAAAATATAATTATAAATGCATATTAAAAAACACTTTTACAAATATTTTAGAAATATATTCTTTTTATAACGTATATATAATGATTATTATATTATTTTTTACAGACAACTTACTTTACTTGCAAACAACTATTACTTTAGTCAATATATATTACTTTAACATAAAATATACTTACCATTTATATCGAATTGTTGAGGCCCAGTTGAAATCGCGAGAGAAGTAAATACCAGGGATAGCAACACTAAGGCCGTTCTGCAACAAAAATAATTGCATATTATTTCACTATTATTTTCAATCAATTTTTGAACAATAATTCAAGTCATACTATATATTGTATTATTTAATATACGTGTATTTGTTGTTTTGACCATAATATTTAAAATTCTAATATTAGGTACGAAACGATGCATTAACATTATATAGAACTTAAATGTATAAATATTATAAATATTTTTCATTTAATTGTTATCATTTAATTACATTATATTATATGTAATTTAGTAGTGGTTCGATTTAAAAGAATATAATAATAGTCTATAGAAATACGTTTATTCCTACGGCGTCATTATAAGAGACCTTCACATTTTTCTCAAAACAACTATTTGCCTCGAAATATTTAGAGATGTAAAAAGTACCGTGGGAATTTAATGAATCCAATCAAGTGGTCGTACGTCATGTGTACTTTATTACTTTATTTTATAGAAAAAAGTGTTTTTGATTTGATTGTTTTGGAAGTTATTTGTACAATCACGTATTTCAAAAAAAAAAAAAAAAAAAAAAACACGAACTGCGCTAGCAAGAAAATCCAACTTTTAGCTCCATATTTCCATACTGAAGAGATCAGAGGGAGTAACAAAAGTATGACCTAAAGCAACATTCATGTTCGAAAAGGACGCGCGAATTACATTTTTAAAATAAAGGGATATTTTCATTTCGGGAAATGCAAAGTACAAATTTTGAATTTCATTCAAATCGATTGAATTTGATGAATATTAATTTGAAGTATTTGAACCGTGAGAATCATAAGTTAGGTTAAGATAAAATCGGCCATAAACAGTTCCACTATTGTATATTTTTTGTGCCCTAAGTTTCGATACGTATTCGTATCTGCCTCAGGAGGATAACCTTGAAATATCTTATAGCTTCTGCTAGGAGAATACGAATACGTATCGAAACATAAGGCACAAAATTTTGAATGCATTTGAATTATAGACGTAAAGTTTAAAAATGTTGAAATTTCTTCTGCCCATTCTAATGATACGATAATTTAAACGACGATAACAAAATAACAAAATAACATATATATTAATGCGCCTTGTACATATTTGACCACTATACTTTCAACAATATTTGCAACACTTTCATTGTTTTGACCGCAATCATTTATCGCTAACCCAATGTAGCCTGGACACTTTTCATTCGTAAATGCTGAAACCGCAGTCCTCGGTAAACCGGCATTGGCTGTCGCGCGTATACGTAATCGTAGGCGTATGTCCGACTGTTATTTTGTTTAAAAAACGACAGTGACAGTATATCTACCCACTTGTAGCAAATTTAAACATTATACGTGAGTCATTGATATTATTGCGAATGACCGGGTAAACGTTCAAGTAATAGTAGAAACTGATTTTGAATTACGTAATTGTACCAGCGGTTGTAAATACAAAATTCATATAGAATCGATCAAATCGATGGTCAAAAATCACTAGAAACAAAAATAAAAAACTGATCGATTCTATGTATAGGATAAATGAGATCGAATATTGATTTCATTAAGTCAAAAGTTTCCACATATAGAATCGATAGTAAAAATTACTAGAAATGATGCACCCAAAAGAATCATTCAGATTAAATCAATATTCCGTAGAAACGTGTATAGACTTCACCAGGTTGACAGAATCGATAGAATCGATAGACGAGGAACAACTGATAGACCGATAAAGTCGACAAATCGAATCCACCGAATCGTTAGCCCAGTAAACCAAGAAGCATTCAAGTACCAGAAATAGGATTAAGAATGATAGAGAAGTATATTCCTTTTGGACTGAAACGTTTCAGACAAGTATTCAGTTCAAGTACCAGAAATACGATTAAGAATGATAGAGAAGTATTCGTTTTGGGCTGAAACGTTTCAGGTACTTGAATGCTTCTTGGTTTACTGGGAGAACCAGTAACCAATTAAATCGAGGTCCCAAATCTAAATACTATACAAGAACCCCATTGTATGTTCGGATCGGGTATATAGTCGATGTCCAATGTACATCCACTTGTCAGTGACGAGGAGCAATAGACGTACAATTGACCAAAACTGGACGTCAATGATTCGTACATATACGTACAGCCAATGTACGTCAAATTTTCGAAATAGATTAAAATTTGACAAATCATGGATATCCAGTGCTAAAACTAAAAGAAATCTCTGAAATGAAATGTCCAATAAATGTACATTAATCATCATCCATTTTCAAAAATACATCGTTATCAGAAATGGATAATGACAATCTTTACAATGCCGTATAGGTTTCAGTGTGTGACTACTTTTTTTTTGCACAAGAGACATCGATCGTGAAACGCGACGGACGGTCAGTAGTAACCTCGACTTTCAACGACGGTATGTGTGCAACTAGGAATAAAGTCATGCTCTAACGTGCCCGAGGCTAATTGTAACGAGACGAGAGACCAAGTCCACGGTCTTCGATGGCTCGGGGGGACCATTTCGCGAGCACGATTTCTTTAACTGGCCGCTACTCGCCGTGTGAAATGTACGCTTCGCTCATGTGTTTCCGGCATGCATTCCCATCTCTTTGAAAGTTCTCGGTTTCCTTTTACTTTCTGAATTTTACATGCTAAAAATCGCCCCACGCCATAGGCTAATCTGGCGTATACGCAAGTAATATTTACGACAGACGGAATCGATTTGCGATGAACTTGTTTATATATATGTACCAGGTTAAAATATATGACGATATATATTAATGTCGATCGTACATTATTTGTGACAAGTTACTTTTATTACTATAAAAATAGATTCCATACCTCATTTTCACCAACCAGGAAATTATGACTCTATTTATTATTGACATTTTTTAATTAAGATCTGATTAAGTTGCAAGTAAAAGTTATACCATCATCCGCAAATAAAAATCACTGCCGATCCTCCACGATAGTTAAGTGCTGTCAAAACGTCCTCATGTCGTCACGACTTTCACAATATTCGAGTTGTGGTAATATAATTCCACACCCCAGCTCTTCTTCTTAAATCAACATACTACCAAGACATTCTCGTTATATGCGATTTGCTATTGGGCTTTCCGTGTCCCACGCCATCGTACAGCAAATAATTGTATAATATATATACTTTGTAAAATGTAACTCAAATTTAAATAAGGTTCATCTTTGTATCAGATAAATAGGTTATCCCATGTGTAACGGGAAATTGTCGTTTAATTTTGTCAACGTGTTTCTCCCGCGTGATATCGAATATAACCCACAGTTTACAAAACATTTTAAAATTGAAAAGGTCACCATCTCATGAATATTTTGTCCAAATGCTTGAAAATAATGATGAATATAAAAAAGTACAATTAAAAAATATGCAGCAGAAAAACATTGATTAAAGTGAAGTAGGTAAAGTTTTATTGTCCATATACCGCAAATTCGATTAAAGCAGTAATATATTATCTGCGTCATTGATCATACACGTTTGATATCTATAGAAAGTAACCCACAATAAAACGTAAACATATATTCCGTATATATGTTGATTCGGATAAATACAACGCCATTTTTCCCGACAATTTATATGTAATCATTATCGTTAGCATCAATTTCCACGAGTGAATTACATAAATGATCATACGTTTAAGTAGTACATGCATTTTTTCACTGAAAGTTAGTTAAACATCACTATTTTCATTCGATTGTTTTCAAAGAAATTTTGAATTGATTAGAAAATTTGAAGCGAAAAATAGTTTTCTTCAACTTTAGGTATTTGTATATAAATTTCTACACGTATTTTCGTGTGATTTACATATCAAGACTGTTTTACTCTTTTTCACTTTCTTTCAAAAAGTAGCGTTTAAAAAAGTTTTTAAAAAAATCAATATAAATTCGATAAAAGCAAAAAGGTATAATAACATTCAAATTCAAATAACGATACAATGTCGCGTTTAATTGGTAAAACGTCCAAGATTTTCTCCATAGACTCATCCCAGAGGATTTCGTAATGGTAACATTTTAAAAAAAAAGTGGCAAACAATGGGAAAAACAAGATTTTCTCTGGCTGTCGTGGGGTAAAGGAATATCGTTCGCGGAGCGTGCGACTGGCGATTCCTCAGATTGAATTATATAGAGAACTTGGTGAATAACAGTGGATAATAGCAGCAATAGAAAGATTATCATCGCAATCGTTCGCGGTTGAAATAGCTACTTTAAGACAATGATATGCAGCTTCATGAAAGTCGTTTATACCTACGTTTTATGAGTTTTTAATGCTTTTATGAATTCAACCATAAATTTTTAAAGATTCAATTTTGCGATCATTTAATCCTGAAAGAGTGTATAGTGAAATTAGAAACTCTACCGAAAATAAGATAAAACAATAACGTCTAAGTTTGTGTATTCATCCACGTTCGAAAACGAATGTATCTATTCAAATGGCAATAAATTGTAAGTCATATACATCGACATTCAGGCAATGAAGAATTGGAAAATTAAATGTGCGCTCGACAAAGATAAAATGAGAAGGATATGTATTTGTAATTTATGTCATGATCGGTACTCGAATAACAACAACGACTGCATAAGAGAAAAGATCTCTGAAGACGTTTATTTATCGATACAATACAAATTCGATTATAATGACGGAGTATATATATGTACTTATATAATAACATATGTAATTGAATTATACATGAATGACTTTTAACGAAACAGTTTATTCTTTTCGAAGTGATTGATAATAAATCTTTACGCAGACAAAAAGATTTGTTAAAACATTGAATTCTTCAATCGAGTAATTGGAAAAAATCTTTATTTAATCGTAAAAAAAAAAATTCTTGGAAATACTTCGATGAAACATACTACAGATAAAAGAATTTTTCAACGCTGAAAATAAATATATATGACATTTTAAAAAAAATATAAATAAAAAATATTCTTTCATCATAATAATAACTTAATGAAACAAAAAAATTAAGAAAATGGATTTTTGTTTTAATCCCCAAGTTGTGTATAAATACATGAAATATAATATATCAAATTAAAATAGTTAATAAATGTATTCAGTATTAATTGGCGTTGATTAACATTACACGGTTTCGTCGTCAATATATCGACGAAAGGTAAAAAATTAAATAACAGTCCGCCGGGTTTCATTGGTCAATTCGCAGTTTAATCACGATGTTACCATAAATCGGCATCGGTGAAATCTGGCCTGAATTGTATACATATAGTGATAATAATTAAATGATTTAATATTCTTTTCCTCCGAATGTAAGATGCTCGAATCATTATGTTCGTGGTTCAACCTTGATCAACAGTATCCATCATTATTCATCTTTTGTCCACTTTAATAAATTGTTATATAACATTCATTGGAGAACATTTTATTGAATATATTCACATATAATTCTTTTTAAATATGTAACGATATGAAATTTTATATAACAGACTTTTACAATAACATTATACATAAGAATGTAAAGAAAAATTCCTTTAAAAAAAATGATCGCAGATAAAAATCATGATTGATCGCTATTACTAAAATATTAGTTGTGATCAGTGCCGCCATAAAGCAGTGGTTCTGCAATATTGTAGTATATATATATGTGTGTGTGTGTGTGTGTTACTATATTAGCTTCTGCTCCATTCTGGCGGTACTGCGGTTGTGATTTATAGCCGTCATCTCGGATAGAATGTTGAATAAAAAATGTTCATTATACTAAAGCAGTCCGTAAAATCCAAACTAGCAAAGGCTTATCTTTATATCGTTCGAATTTCACGCAAGGCTCTTTCAGATTTTTCTTATTTTCATAATTGAAAAGAAATGCCAGGTTTCGATAGTACTATACGCATGGAACTGAAACTTTTCCCTTCTATACTACGCATGCGCATAAATCTTTGGGATGGCCGGGGCGGCCGCTTAAGTTAAATACACAGAAGACCTTTATACTTATAATTCAGTGTCAGTGGGTCAGCAGAACCAAGAGAAATCTTGCTCGTGGTGTGTCTCGCACGTGCGGGTTCCCGTCGAAATTTCACTCTTTTTTAAAATATTCGCCCTGGAAGTCCATTTGATTCAAATGCCTTTCGTTTTCGACATTTATATATACCGAGCCAAATTCACGCAAAACGACGTCAGATGCATTGGTCAGTGGGACATATTCACAATTCTATGTTCGAGATGCGAGATTTCTAATTAAGCTATTCGAGGAATATTTCGTAATACCTCTCAGAAAAGAGAACAAAAAAGTTATTCAATACTTTCTAGTAACGAATGTTACGTTTCAATGAAAGAAATTTTGAGTAAATACGTAAAATATGCCATTTTTCAGTAATTAAGTACAAATAGTTAATTAATGTTATCGAAATCGAATAATGAAAAAGTAATGAAATATAACGACAAAGTTTTCAATTAAAATTTCATACGTTATATTTCATTATATAATCGATCCCAATCGTATACTCGGTAAACGGTATTGATTTCATGACTTCAAATATATGATGGCAAAAAATTTGTCTATGTTTTTTTTTTACATCGATCCATTACGGTTGATCAATATTTCTAGTAATGTTTATAATTTTCTACAGCTGAGTAATTCTAATCGTTTAGTATATTTTTCCATTTTTTTTCATCATTTATCAAATTTAATCAATATCTTTCATTGTCTGTTTATTATTGTTGTCACTTGAACCTTTTCATACCTTCATGTTTTGAATTTTTATACATTTTTTGCACTCCTGGCAATTTTTATAAAAATTTGCTACTCTTATCAATAATTGTCACTTTTTTCCAACTCATTTCATGATTTTTATTAATTTTTTTTTTTTATTATTAATCATCATTTTCATTATTTTTAAGTTTGTTTGTTTTGATTAATTTAAGCGTTATTCTATTGACTTTGTATTTTGAAAATATTAATTATCCTTCTTTTGATTATTGTCAGTGACAATATATATAGTCTACACTTTTATTACTTTCGTTTTTTTATAGAACGTATAAAGTATAATTTAATTTTTTCTTTTCCCTTTTACAATAACAATAGGAATCGTTCATAACATACGCAATAAATAAATTTTTTTCGAATTCGTTTAACGATTTTTGTATATTGTTTCCCCGGTTTCAGTAATCTCAATTTTTCTTTTCTCACGCATTCATTATTAAAGTAAGTTTTGCGCAATTCATTTCATACCTCTTTTCGAATATTGTGAAGGGTAATCAAGAATCATTTAGAAGGTGTTTAATATTCAGCAAATCAAAATGACTTTGATCCCGCGAGGCAACTGGACGTCATTAAGAAAGACTTTTTCTCTAATAATCACTTCGTGATGAATCGGAGAAAGAGTCGAAGAGGTCGACGGCGGTTATCATCAATGGAGAAAGGTGGGTGTAAAAATATCGCGGACTTAAGATCAACGAAGGTCAATGAATCTCGAAAAAACGACTACAGTGCGTATAAACGCAAATGAAAGTCGCGCATGGTTTCATGATAAAAAATAATAGACGCTATATAAAGAATAATTAAGAGAGGGGGATCCATCAATTATAAATCATCAATTTCGAATGAGACAAATTGGATTTTTTGTAACACTTATACGCTCACCATTAAGAAATTTCTTGATGCCACTGGATTCATGTCACTTTCCAATAAGGAAGTAATGATTGATGATTTCTGAGTGGGATCTTTTATCATCAATCAATACTAACAGTCGATAGTACCTATTATACTCAAATCATTCGTACGAATTTTTATGTAACGTATTTTTCCAATTTTTTTACGATTTTCATTGCTTACAAAAGACTAGATTTTAGTCAGTTTACTAGACAATAGTCAGGTTAATAATGTTAGGTTGTACGTGAAGTTTAACGTCAATTTTACCAAACACTCGTAATACTACGTCACATACAACAGAAATTCAATCAATATTCGTGTTAGAGCAAAAGTCACGTATTCTACAGAAAAAATAAATGCCACGATAAAAGATATTACAGTATGCGTATAGAAAACAGTTAAAGATTACACAACTTACTTGATCTTCGGTAGACTTTATACTCTAGTATTGCTCGAAACTGGTTTTAATGACATAATCTATTTATCATAAATTATACATTCGAATAAACATCAAACTATTTATATGGCATAAAAAGTTTGATCCAAAATAGGAAAAAATCTGAACGACATGAATTATCGTAAATATTTTTTAAAATCTAGGATGAAAAATAATATTCTGGCATTAAAATTACCTACAATTAATTTTTTTTTACAGTAATTAAATAAACATTTAATCTCGTACTTTTATAAATGTTCAAATTTACATTATTAAAAATTTAGTTTTTAGGATATTCCTGCAAAAATTCATACAATTCTAAATATTTTCAATAAAAATATAGAATTTCAATATGGTGGATCAAATGCAGGTGATAAAAGAGAACTAATATGACTTCATTTTTATCAATACTAAACTCTCAATTAGGTTATGCTCACGAACATTTAGTCGAATTCATCCATCAAACATGATTATATCAATTATGCCTGATCAAGACCTAACCACGTGTTCTCAATCCGTTTTGCCGTACCAATCCTCGATTCAAAATTACGCACTAAGATTGAATATTTAACTGTTCATCAGGAAGAACTGCAATGATATTGAAAAATATTCAAATAGTCGAATGATTGAGAACCATAGGGAAGAATATCAAAACGTTCAACAACAAAAAGGATTGTTTGGTTAGACATAGCCTAAATCACCACCTGACCAAGTGTGGAAAGAAGCTTGCTCCAGATTGTCTACACGAATATGCCATAAGGGAAATCACCATAAAGTATTGTAGGATTTACTATTTCTTTTATACTAGACATAAGGTTGCCAAGATGAGTAATAGTCCCACTTGTTTAATTAACGAAGTTTATTTAATTGACGTTAGGATTTTTACATT